>OMPJ01015447.1:2500-22409 GCA_900312935.1 Carapus acus | reverse complement strand
TGGAGGGATTTGGGCAGGGAAGGGGTCTATGAACAAGACCATCTTACTTCATAATCTGGGCCCGATTATCACTCATCATCAAGGTACATGCATGCAAGATGGCATTGATACTTTTCTGAGCCACACAAAGGGGAAACTCTTGGCAACTTAGACTACTGTGAATTAAGCCATAACAAGGTGTGTCCCATGATGGGCAAGTAACCTGAACGTAAATGCCTGTTAACACCATGGCCATCTGCATTTGTGATGTATCTTGATGATGATGTTGAGGCTGGCCTGGAAAAAGGCTGGGATGGTCTTCCCTTTTATTTGAGTTTTACCTTTTCCAGGTTCAAGAACCACAACAGCCTTGCGAACATAGTATCATGAACTGTCACTATACAGCATATACTTAACAAGTGTGAGGTGTCAAGGAGATGTGGTCACATATTTGCACAATATTCAGATGTTTTATCTATGGCAATAGAGATGCACAGGAAAGAGATATTAAATGAGGGAAGAGATGTTAAATGCTACATTTTGAATAGGTTTGCTTCTTCACACAAGATGTGCTCTATGAAGTCCTTTTGAATGGATGTGATGCTACTTTGATAAGTGCTTTCCCTAATTTTGTGACACAAACCTTTAAATTTCCTGAACTTTGCATGTGTGCAGATTTTTATCTGAAGACATTCATGAAACTGTCTCCTTTTTATCAACAAATGTATTTCTTTTTGTAATGATTTAATAAAACTGTGAAGATTTTTCAATGAACTGTACAGTGGAGAATAAGTAATTATTTGATACCAACTTAGAAATAAATGTAAGTGTTGAAAGCGGATGGGGACATGTTGCTGTCTTTGAATAGATACTGAACTTAGTGAAGCAACTAGTCTGTAAGATACCTGTGACACTGCCATAGGGTCATACTGAAACCTGCAGCAGAGTTTTGGCTTCCTCAACCTGTTTGACTATAGTCTTGTGCATTGCAGAAGGTTCTCTCCTTCTGCAATTTAGTTATTGCTGTGTTTAGAAGTCCTAGATTTATTGTCAATTTGCTTAATGATCACTCTGTTCCAAGTGCTGAGGTAAACTGTCCAGATTATGGCACATCTTGAATATAAGATGGACAGTGCACAGATGCACTGTGTGAGGATTCATAGGGCCCCTGGTTTCGTTCCAGGCTCCCCTGCAGATCTCCACAAGTGTCCTTGGACAAGAATAGGAGATCCATTACTCATCCATGTGCTGGCTAGCACCCTACTATACAATATACATATTAAAATGGCAGTTTTTGTCACAGCTTGAAAACAGTTCAGTTCCGCTGCTCGGAGGTACGTTGTAGTAGTTATGAGTAACTTTTACTTTACAGTGAGGAACTATGGCTGGGGCAAGCACCTCGGAAAAGTAATGAATTTCATGTTGATCAAGTGGTGAGCGTCTGTGCAAGAGATGTGCTAGTTAGGCACTTTGGTGAGTTTGTGCCTCATATACTACCTCATTTGACATTTGGACATTTGTCTGCAGGCTGCCTCTAGCACCCAGACAGACCTCAGGCAAGCTGGGTCACTGCAGCTTTTGCACATCCTCTATTTCTGGAAGTACACGCAGTTCCGTCTCTGAGCATCGGCATCTATTCACCCGATGACAAGATATTCAGCGACAGACCTAGACCTCGCTGGTTGCCGCGTGAGCACCACTACCACAAGCTCCGCCCTCCCACCTCCCCCACTTATCCCTGCCTCTTGCATCAGTCGAGAGTCAAGGGCTCTTCCCCACATCAAGCCAGCCCATTGGCTGGCCCACACATTACCACATCGGATGGGCGTAGAGCCATAGGGACGGATGGATGATGATGGAGATCATGGAGGGGGATGTGGGTGTGTAAGGAGATTTCTGTGTTACCATAAGGGGGCATTAGGCCGTCCATTTAAAGAACAATAATTTTTTGATGAGTACACTCTAGGTGTGGCAAAAGTCTGCAGAGCTCTGTTGTGGAAGCTGTGGTTTAGGCATGGAATGGCTGCAGGTGTGAACAAAATAAACATGCAAACAGGAGCAACTGCACATCATGAAATTCCTGTCATACATATTCACCTACTCACTCCAAGAAAAGCTATCACTATCTAACCCAATTGCACTTTAGCTACTGATATGCATTTTATGTCTTTATGATCTTATTTTAATGAAGACTGTTGAATGAAGTGTGAGCTCTTGTCCAGCTTGTGAAAATATCTCATTCTTCCTGTTGCAATTTTTCCAATACAAAAGTTTAACTGAAACTCTTTTCTGTGTGGTTATTTATCATATAGGATCTGCATTTTCTTTTTACTCCCATTCTCATAACTCTTGGCCAAAAATATTATCCTCTGGAGATTCCAGCTACCCTTGTTTTTGCAATGCAAAACAGTCTTGTCATGTTGTACTTGGTTCACATTTGAATGTCGCAGCCAGATGTTCAACCTAGCTTAGAGTCAATGTTGTGACTGGCACCTAAAGTGCAACCAGCAGATACACAGTCCACCCCCACCACTGCCTAGATTTTCTGCTCTATCCGCTCGCTCATCATTAGGATTTAGTGGAGGCTTATCTCTGGACCTTGGGATTATTTGTTTATTCATAATCAAGTGCTGTCTCCCGTCAGGTTTTTGTAGATTGATTTTTTTTCTTGTATGAGTACTTAATTGATACACAAAGTGCTCCAACTTTAAAATCTGGGACCGGCAATTATACACGAGTCATCTCTCCTGTCCCCTCTCTAGGTTGAGCTATTTGTGTTTCATAGCTGGCTAGATGCCCCATGTCCAAAAAATTAGGGGTTTGACTTTGAGTGTTGTTGTCACTTTTGTCATATTCTGATGGAGGCTCTCACTGTGGTTTGTAGTGGCTGAGACTGACATTCACTTGTGTCTGTAGATAAACTATGTGGAGTCCTATCATTTAGGCCTTTAGGCGTATATCTATCCAGAGAGAAGTCAAAGCAATGTCTGAAATAGTTTTCCTGTAGAAAAAAATCTAAACGATCACTCTATCTCCACCACGAACTTCGCTTTTGTGAAGTTTCAAGCAATTTCTGCATTCCATTTCTCTGATGTAAGTTTGGGTTGGTAAATCAGCGGGTGGTTGAAACAATCCCCCCTGAAAGTCCTGTATTCACTTAAATCCTTCTGGCGCTTGTCTTGTTTTTTATCTCTTTCTCCTCAGCCTGAGACGTCATTGCCAGCGTGATAAAGTACATGTTATTATTGTTGATTGTTTTGAGTCCATGGCAGATGGACTTGTTTCGACTAACTTTGCAGTGTTAATTGGAGGGGAATGTATGGTCAGTCACTGTTTTGTGTGTGTTACAGGCTGTATCATGCTGTTTATACATTGTACTATTCCATTCATTTAAGCGTGCATAGAGCCGTACCCAACCAATATGACGCCCACTGCAAGACCCGATCAAAAGTTGTGAGAGAGTGTTCAAGCAAAAATAGTTGAGGATTCTAATAGAAATGGGTGACATTCTTTATGGCCCGTGGTTGCTGACATACCTAAGAACTGAGATGTATCACCATTCCAACTGGTGTAGCTACTACCGGGAGATGGAGGCTGGCAGATCGCAATCGCTGGCTAAGTCAACTGTCTCACAGACCCTCTACAGTATTCTCCGAAACCTCTCACCTCATTTCCCCTCTTGGCAGTCGAGCGTGTTTGTTACTAATCAGGGCCTCTGCAGGATAGTTACACATAGTACCCCGTTTGGTAACAGGTGTTCGAGGACATTGCATAGAATCCTATGCTGGAGGGGAGACCTCTGAAGCACGTAGGACAGCGCCAACGCACGTAGAATGGAACCGATGGCCAGTGGATGTGATTAATATCATTTAGCAGGAACAGTGGGAGGGACAGGCTGACGTCATAATATTCCTTACGACTACTGGCATTTTAGTGAAGTTTTCAATGGTTCAATAGCATATCTGCCAGAGGATGTGGAGAGAAGTCGAATGAATGCCTGACATAGGTTAGCGGGTTGCATCATTTGAGTTTGGTAGAAAAGACAATCCATTGAGCAGCCACTGGGAGAATACGAATACACATGTAAAAAAAAAAGCATATATCCTCCATGTTATTGTGTGTTTTATGATATGTGCACACGTGATGACTCTCCAGAGGACTACACAACTTACACTTGTGTTGACATACCCAGGCACCAAGCTGCATGTCAGTAGATTTTGTTCCCTCATTGGGAATGACAGGGGAACACTGACTTTGTGTCTACGGAACTGCCTCCAGTCCTGCTCTGCAGTCTGGTTTGAACCGCCTCGTTGCCGGTCTCAACAGGTTTAACACCCGCACAGGCGCACAGTCAGCTGTGCACATATACGTGACAGTGGTGTGTGACACAACATGACACCGTGGAAAGAGCTTTGAGATGTCTGTAGGACATTCCATAACTAGATGAGTACAAAATACACTGGCATGCATGCAAAACAATCAAAAATACAATGCAACCACACATACACGCTGTCCATGAATGTTGTCCTTTAATGTAAGGCAGCGTGACTGTAAACAGTCCCTCAAAAACACATTCTTCAACTTTATTACTGCTCGATTATTTAGTCATTTTTATTTGTCACTTCTGACGCTCATATTTGGATATTTTGATATTATTGATTAAATACTGGTTTTCAGGGGCTTGAGGATGAAAGTTTGAGTAATACTTACTTGTTTTTAGTAGAGGTGAAGCAGCACTTCAGAGTCCTGTAGGGAGTTGGTGTCACTGAGTTCACATAGTAACTACGTGTGTCATGCATGCACGCAAACCTGTTAACATTCCCACCTCTTGCTACGGGAAGCGGCAAGGAGTGTATCTGAAATAGAATACCGAACACATTTTTAAATTTGTTTGCATACATTGACTTGCCTGGCCCTATCAACTTGGCTTAGGTCTTAAATCATTTCCAGAGGGATTAAACGAAGTATCTTTTTACTCTGACTGTCACAATCAGTTATAGTTTATATTTTTGTCATTAATCGCAGACGGAAATCTTACCGCAATCTAGAGACCTCTACCCTCAGTCACAGTAGTTTATGTTCCTGTGAGTGCAGGGTGACATATTGATCTGTGATTTCATCAGAGATTAGTGTAAAAGGAATAAGAAATGAGGCAGAGGTTTGAATTCTCACCTCTCCTACTTTCATCTGAACTCTATTGTTATATAGGACTAAGACGCAAATGAGAGAGCATGCCGAGTAAGTGATTTAGTTGTTGCTGCTCGAGAGAGCTTCCGTGTCCTCATTCACCTGTTTGATGTTCTCCGCATGACGTGTTCCTGCTGCGACGCATTTTGCCCTTGGCAATGAACTTCTTTGCTCTGAATCAAGCATGTGGGTTGAAGTTGTCACCTATGGTGTGTTTCTCCACCTGGTGTGGCTGTAACAATGTGAATTCTCCCCTTTACACTAGAGGACATTCCTAGAGCACTTTAACCTCTTGGTGTTGTTTTGTTGCGTAGTGGCTGGTAAATTTTGAATAATTTGCGTGTCACTCACATCTGTGGAGAGACAAAACAAATACGGTCGAAACCCAGAAATCTTTTGCCTAATGAGTTTTGGAGCATTCAAAACTATTACTCAGAAATAATCCCTCATGCATGCATGTATTTATGTTTGCATGCACTCATCCATGTGTAAAGCAAGTTATATCATGTAAATATGACGAAAACATCACTGCACGCATGCACTGACACGCGCCCACACACACAAATCCCTGCTAGCTCTTCTCATGTTTCATGACACTCGTCCAGCATGTCGCCTCAGCACAGCTGATGGTGATCTGGTTATGTAACACACCAATGGAACAGTCACACCCAGTGTTCAGTTCAACAAAACAGGCTGCCAGTGATTCTTCACTAAATCATAGCTTCACCTTGACATGGTTGTTAAATCCACTGCACACACATGCACACACAGGTTTGTTTCATTCCATGTGAGGAATGAGCAGGCCCAGTTCTTACCCCATCTAGCTTAGTTGCTGTTTGTTACCTTGGTTGTGTGATGCAGCAACACTCACAGATGTGGGGGTTGAGGTTAGGATGTTTTCTTTCTTCAACAGTCATTTTCAAACTCACAACTCAAGCATGATATCAAAGAAACAGCGTCTGTCACTTACATGGCTCAGTTCTTGTGAATTCCAATGGTCACAAATACAACTAAAAACTTCACACGTACATCATGAGTCACGTCAAGTCAAGTCAAGTCATTTAATTAGTTTAGCGCCGAATCATAACCGGAGTTATCTCAAGGCGCTTCACAAAATGGAGCATGCATTGACAAATACTGTAGATTGCATGATTGCGAACTTCGATCCACTGGAACTTTGTTTGTCTTCAGCTCCTATCCTTCTGCCAATCATCTTTAACCAGCTAAGACCAAACTGGGCTGCCGTGCTTGTTTGACTGCTGTTCTTTTCATGTCTCTCTCAAAGTCACTTTTCAACTGCCACTTCTATTGCTTACATTAGGGGTGTCCATACCATGGCACGTGAAACAGTTGTGATATGTTGTCCTTTTCAGGATGGCCTGCAGAAAATTCTACAAATAAAATGCAATATGGCCTGCACATGAAACTCACGCTTGACTGATTTGTACATCTTGGATTTAACCTTCTGGTGCATAGTTGTGACTACAGTGGACAGCTGCTCAAAAGTGAATTTCTCTTTAATGCATTGGATTCTGTGGTTGATCTGCATATCAGCTCATAGAGTGCTCTCTGCTGCTATTGCCCATTAAAGTCAATTCAGTAGTTATTCCCTGTGATTGCAAATAAATTTAATTGGAATACATCAGGGCCGATAAACAGCCACTTATGCTGACCACGGCTGACATATGGTGTCAATCCTTTCCAATACCATATCAAGAAACTTTATTGTCATTACAACAGCACACTTGTGTAACAAAATAATGGGTGCTGAGTTCCAGCGCATTTAAAAGGGTATAAATGGGAATGCAGCAGTGGCCTCAATTCATCGAATTGGGATCTGGCGTTGGTGAGGAAGATGTTGGTATGCATTCAGTCGTGAGTTGTCGACAAGGGCTAAAATGACACACTTGATGACTTCTCACAGCACTCTAGTGTGCTGCGGCATAGTGGTTGGGAAATGATGTTCTACGGCACGAATGTACTGGTCTAGTGAGGATGGACTTCGTCTTGGTATATTGCAAATGCCATGTCTGTAAACAGATACGAGCAAATCCTGAGATACCTGAGATATATTTCATGTTGAGTGCTCAGGTGCATGTAGTCCAGTGGTTTGTGCATGTAGTCCGGTGGATTGGACATGTCTGTAAATTGATGACAAAATCATATTTTTGGAAAAAAAAATTTTTTTCATGTCCTTAGAAGAATAAAAACACTCCAGAAAAAAAATCCTTGACTAAGGCTTTCATAGTGCATGCCCCACAGGGTTTAAGTAGCAAGAGCTATTGTCTTAAAGAGGGCAGTGTCAGGAAAATTAGCTGGATGTTTAGTTCTGCTCGTAGGATGTCTGACAGACAGAATTTCAACCTATCATATAAATGTGAGATAGTGAATGATGTGTTGTCTTCCTGGCAATATTCTTAGGCCCTCTCAGGAGCTGACATATTTGCAGCGGCAGGTTTCTCTCTTCCTCTGGTAATCACTCTCTTCCTCTGGTGATCACAAGGTCTCAGGGCCTGCGAAGTCTGGAACAGGCAAATTTGGAAACGTATGGTCATGTGTTCCAAGCAAGTCTCTAAATGCCTAGCAGAGAGGAAATATGTGATGACTCGCAAAATGTTTTTTGACGCCTGTTCAGGCTACGATCATTGCAAGTTCTCAGTTAATCATCAGCGTCCTCTAAAATGAAGATGAGACATATTCCAAACAAGCAGGTGGACAATGAGGAGAAAATGATGTGCGGCCACTAACATTCTTCTCACCAGCAGCTTCTCCACAGACCCAGAACACGGTGTTAGACAGGATTTGTCAACGTGCCTTTAACCTGCCATATACAATAAATCTTGATAAGTTTGCTTGATCTGATGGAACTTCAATGCTTTCTGAAAGCGAAGACTCTGCACTTTCCAGTGATATAAGGGTCATTACAGTACCTAAAAGCCACTGCTCATGAGGTGACCTGAAACTTGTAGTATTTCCATAATGTAAATAAGAGCAATGCATGAGCGACTGGGACCGAGTGCTGTAGAAGAACAACAGATATTTGGATGTCCTAACCATGTATACCTTAACATACTTTATCTTGCTGTATTTTGTATAAGTGAAACAGCATGAGTAGAACGCTGTAATTAGGGATGTTTTTCCCTTACAGCATTTCACTTACCTTCATTTGATTGACATTTGCTAACCTACACAAGAGGTGAGGTGATATATCTCATTTGTAATGAGTGACCCAGCCGTGCCTGTACTTTTGCACATGTGGTCCCCAGCTGAAAAAGTATAGACGACCCTGCCTTACACTGATTCCAGCTTCCTTTGCAATCTTCATTTCTGACCTCATTAATCCACAGATTGTGCCAGTGAACACATGTAACCCATGTAAAGCACAGATTCCTAACGTACAGTATATGGAAGAGTACAGTAGAGTTCAAACTCCAGAGATAAGTTTCTTAGACAAGATTTTGACACCACTGTTGTGAGCATTCTGACACGGACAGATTGGAAACTCGATCAGCGCAACAGCAGATATTCTGAACACCTTCATTCTCTAAGTAGCAAGTTACACACACACACACACACACACACACACACACACACTGTCACCAGTTACATGACCTACTTAATGTATGTGATAGCATGGCCTAGTCTACGCACTATCCTCAACTCATATCAGTTGGTTGTATTCCAGGGAATGATATACCCTTTGGCTTGCCCCAGAACATGTCTCCCACGTATTCCTGAGAGCACTACGGCAAAATGTTTTTTGCAAAGGTCAGAACAAATGCACCTCACTTGTGGCCTATGTTGTGTTTTGGGGATCAGTCAACTTCCCAGTTGGAGAGACCTCACACCCGCACATGTCCAAATCACAGGGGAGGGTGGCTGCATTGCATTACGCCACTATGAATGCACTAACATGATATATGAGGCAGAGGAGATGGACAAGCACAGATGTTTGCCCGAGAAGGTCTTGGACATTGTTACAGAGTTATAGGGGAGGATCACCTCCTGACCTCAGTGTATTCAATGTCCCTGAGGCGTTTACCTTCAGATTATGGATCTGAGCACCATCTTGCTCCCACCGAAATTTAATGTCTACTTCTCTGATTTTCCTCCTTTTCATTTCAAAAATATGCTGTTTAAACTCATCTGTCGTTATGAGGTTACGGTCTGATGTCCTTGACTTCATTTTGTCTGGAATATCTGCTAGTCTGACTTTAACCCATTCAGTGGCAGCAAGGCAAAATGGACCACACTATGTTTTGATTCTTGAAAGGTCTATTGAAAATAACATTTTATATAATTTTCCAAATCCTCACACAATCAAATGAAATATTGCACTAATCGAGTGAACCGATATGAAGAAGCCCAAGTGTGCATATGTATTCTGAGGGCCATGCAGATAGTTCCTGAGTAACGTTTCTCCAATCTTTGACCGCTTGGTTGATTTATGACCAATATACACTTTTGCACTGTGACACATGTGGATGTAAATAAAGGTTAGGACATTGTGTTCTGTACAAAATGTCCCACTTCCTACAACAGGGGAAACACAGCACCAGGTGGTTTTATCACCCTCTACTGGCAAGAAAGTGAGAACACTGGGAGATGGCTGTGCCGCTAATGGACAAATAGTGCACCTAGGGAACGTATGACATGGCATGTTTAGCAGCAATACATTCACAGTGAGATAAGATCGATTCTCCATTCACTGGTCTCAAGATGCTTCAACATGCTTCAACCATCACATTTTGGATCACAAACTAAGAAATCGGAAGATCAGAAACTGCAGTAAAAAAGTGAACTTTTCAATAGTATACCATAATAAATACATGTTAGATAGCTGAAAGTTAGTAGGGAAATGCTCTTGCAGTTTGTTCCCCAGTGGTGTGCAGCACAAATGACTGTGCCTTTGTGTTAAGCTTGGCATTGTCGCTGTGCTGAAATCATATACGAAGGCGAACTTGCCTGTTGACATTGAGGCTCATCATGTGATCTCACTTCAGGAACTGACCACATTCACTTGTCGAGCTCTCTAGGCATAGGCAAAGGAGATGCTTTACTGTTTTGCCTATGATTGAAGGTACGTTGGGTCTTCTTGTGGTGGCCTAGGTAACAACATTGTGATTGTGTCCATTTTCAGTACCTCCACTATGTCCTGACCAATCCGCAAATAATGAGCAGCAGTTAACAAGAAGTGGAGATGGGAAACACCATCACTCAGCAGATTCAGAATAACTTGGTTCCCAGTTTCCTTACTGCATTGATCAGATGTCTGTGTTCATTTTTAGTGCATGACAATCATTGTTCTGTACACTTTTCAACTAAATTATCATTCTTCATCAATGCCCACAGGAGGGATAATGTCTCGTTTGCTCCTCCCCTATTTGCTCCAGTCCCTAAATTATGCAGTGAGGTCTTTGACATGGTCGGAAATGTAACACCGCTCTGATCGTCGCACTGTGGCTGAACACAACTTTTGAGGGCAAAATTTAAGGGTAAACACATCATCTTAGACATTTCAATATCTGAAAAGTCCAAAGGTGCATGAACTACTTACATATATGTGCATGTAATATGCAGCATACTCACTGCATACACACTGCTCTGTCTACCAGATGAATGACAGTAACTGTACTTGTGCTTGGTTGGTCTGGAGAGGGTACTTCTGGCCTGGCAGCTGGACTAGAATTAGCATTGCTTGAGCAGCACAAGATGACCTCCCGAAGACCACTGGAATATGTCTGGCTCAACAACCAGAAACAGACTTCATGAGGCCATTGAGGGACTTGGGTGTCCTTAGTGGGCCATGTGTGCGGTACCATGGATCTTGATTGACTTTTGCCATAGAACACCAGAGAAGGCAGGTCCTGCTCCCATCTGTGAAAAGCCCATGAAAGGGTATGGAGACACTACAGAGAACATTGTGTTGCCTTCAATATCACTCTGTGTGACTGGTTTGGTGATGTGTCAGTCATGGTCCAAGGTTCGACAGTTTTCAACGGATTTGAAAACACATCCTAACTGCTGTCAGATACTGTGTCAAAATCGTTAGAGCCATTGTCAGACCTACTGAGTACAATTTGTAGTTGCTGCTATGGAAGTCGCGGCAAAATGGCAGAACTTATCTTCCATACCATCTTTTGCTTTGATTTCGATTAGGATTCAGGGCAATCAATGTCATTCCTATCAAACGATGTGGTATCCTTTCATCCAAAACACATCACCCACTGAATTTCACACAAACTATCAAGTATAATTTTTTCCCATTTAGATCTGAAGTACTCCTTTATTTGACTTTATCTTCATGACTGATGCAGAGTCACATTACTTCCACTGTGTAGACAATGCCCACACCTTTCCAACAACACATTCAAGCAATAAAATTTTAGTATCTGCACAGATTTCCTGCATTTATTTCAATCGTGCTTTTTAGAAAATGTTACCTACTGTGTCCAGTATCTGAGTGATAATGCTTGTCCATTTGAAAAAGTGCATCTTGTTAATATGCGTTGGGTGTGTCTCACAAAGTCTTAAATGTGAGCTGTGCCCGCCAACTTTAAACGGACTGCACTTCAAACCAGAAGCCATGTGTTTGTGTGCACCTCACCCATAGACATCCATTCGTCATTCAAGTGGATCGTATGCATCTGTTCAACACCACAGCTTCATTACTGTTGAACCCTGAATGGTAATCACATCCTGAAATAGGAGAGCTATAGGATACATTACATATCTGTAGCTTATCAAGCTGACATGCTATCTCTGCTTCAACAAAAGTGGGTCAAACGTTAAGTTATGCAGCTTGAATTAGTCAGTTATTTATACATGTCCAATCAACGCTGGATTCACCATTTAGATTTATCTTCGAAGAGAGACACCATGTGTATGCCAGTTTATAGCATGTTTAAGCACTAATACAATTGGAGACAAGTATAATCAAATAAGTTAACAACACTTCATAGTTCACGCCAAGTAACTGCACATAATTAGAGAAGAAATACAGTCTTCCGTGCCTTGTACCTGTGTCTCACTGCTTTCCGACTGATGAAACCCAACTTTGCACAAGACAGTGTTGGCCAGGTGGGTGCCAAACGGAGCAGTGGACAGAAATCCCTATGTTTTGTTGCTCATCAAGCACCTGTATGCACAGATTATGTAAAATGGCTTTAATTTAATTTGGAATGGTCTGCACAGTTAACTTATTCCTTATATGATTATGAGATTCTGAAATTTCAAGTAGAGAACGTGTAGACGTGACCTATCTTTTAGTGCAAATGCTGCGTCTCAACAGACATCAGCAAAGACTCCACAAAATATGTGTCACTCGAGACTGATTCGTTTTCGCCCTCCATCCCAAATCCAAAAGATGTTCTGAACACTTACAGTATGTGCGTGCACCTGCAGCCTGTGAGTGTGTGGAATGGGTGGGTGCGGGGGATGCATGTCTATTAGGGTTACTGGAACCAGTCTACCAACACAGGATGACAATGGGCTGCTGGCTCTGGAAAACGGGGCCTTTAAAACATGCATGAGGAAATCCACACCTGTCTCCAAGTAACCAAGGTTGAGAATCTGTACCGTGACGTGTGCGAGTGTATGTGTGTGCGCGTGTGTGGGTAGGTGGGTGCATGCATGCATCAACCTCCTTGCTTTACCTGCTCAGATGCTGTGCAGAGACAAATGCATCTGTCAGCTCGGCTCGCTTGAGGAGAGGGAACCTAACCTGACGCAGAGTCCCAGCATGAACCAGCACAGGCCCGTCTGCTGAACCTTCCCATTTAGCGGAGAGCGTCACAAATGGAACGTTATCACAGTGAGCTACCTTGAGAAGAGCTGAAGTTAGGAGCAGAGTTTGGACAAAGGGTGGACCAAAGAATCATAGAGAGGTCTTCACAGGTCTCACCCTAAGCTTTTATTATCTTCTGGTGCAAAAATGAATCCAATGTGGAAGGTGTATAAGAGCAAAGTGCTTAAGACCATCAACCCTGAGTATGAGGAAGACACAGCTGAAGAGGTATGATATTTCCGACCCTCATCTTGCTTTCTAGCAATTCATTCTGCCCGCCCAAGATTTTAATTCAGTTGTATGGAGATTAAACCAGTTAGTGTTTGTTTGGCTGGTCAGTTTTTAATCATCATTTGATAGATGACACGAAATTTGAAGGAAACCAGCCAAACAAGAAAACAGAAATCAGGCCCATGCAGGGTTTCCCCTTATGAAAAGTGCTGCAGGTTGAACTCTTTCTGTACGTGCATCTGTTACAGTCGAGCATGCGGCGAATTTGAGATTATATACTCCACATAAAGAAACTGTCAAACATCCCCACTGCCACACCTGCACTCTGATCCACACAGTCCCCTTGTTGACCCAGATCTCTACCAAGAAAGTTGATCCCGTTGTAAAGATGAACAGACGGATTAGTTGACATTCTTGCGCCTGACCGGAGCTTTAGTGGATGGTTCTTAGCTTCAAGGCACACACGATTTGACAAAGAGCGCTTTTCTGTGCTGTTGGCAACCACACTGCAGCATGCAACTACAGAGTGCAGGACATTTGGTATGTGCAACTTCAGGCCCAAGCAGACACATCAACATTGCTTTTTAAGTCAACATTAGTCTTTACCGCTTGCGCCTCAGATTTTAGATAACTTTGTCACAGTGTTCATACAGCTGCTCTGCCAACTGGCACAGTGGTGCAAAAGTGCTTTAGCTGCAAAGGAAAAAATATCTGAAACATCAGGTGAGAGCACAAGCGATCTCCAGTGTCAACAGTGGGGGGCGATACAGGCATACATCTTTCGACTGAATTAAGACCATGTCAGGCAGATCCAACCTCTTTGAGACTTTGGGCTACTTCATGGGCACTGAGTATTACAAATGACTACAATGATCTGTTTGATACAAACTTCCCAAATAACAAAACTGTGCAAATCCTACAAATCTTAGTCATAGTAATAATGATACTGATGATAATGATGATTGTCTGGATAGTGGTATCACGATTTGATGAGACTGCTCACATGTCAATGGTTACAATTCTCAACATTTTAGAACATGCTCCATATTTTAGAACATGCCTTGTGGTCACCTTTAGTGGTCCTTGTGGTCGCGCACGTGCTCGTGGGCACAGCTTTGGTGATCCCTTTCCTAGTGGTTATCTTTCTTCTGCCATAGGTCACTGCAGAGGAGAACAACATGAGCCCAATGCCACAGGACGAGGGACCCAACACTGTATCCCAGCTGGCCAGGAAGGTAAAGACCAACGCACCACAATGGCGGCATTAGTTAAGGGCATTCCTAATTTGACCTTTGACCCTGTGTATTTGGTTTCCTCTGTGTCTAGATGCAAGGGGCAGGGTCCAAAGGATGGAATAGGTTCTCTGCCCTCTTCAACAAGGAGGATGAGCATCAGCTCTTGGAGGAGACTGAGAGCACGCCTGTGGCTGATCAGTGAGTGGCACTTCTGATCGATTGATTGATTTTAATTGATGACGCACACAGTGCGTGATCTGGTAGGTTCTCCTGCATTCTCACTGGCAGTTTTTCTTCCTGATTAGATATAAACTTCTGACCCTTTTCCTCACTTTGACCAACACACCAGCCCCCTTGCCGTAAAGCCTGAGGAGCCTCCACGGCCAAACAGGCGTACAGGATTCTGGGACAGCTTTGCAAACAACTGGGCAGCTAAGAAACAAGCAGAAGCAGCAGCCGCAGCTGCTGCCACAGGAAATGAGACAGTCGCAGGCCAGGACGTCGAGGAGGGAATGGCCGAGGGCGGAGGCCAGGTAAATCAGCATGGGCAGAGCGCAGACGGAGCGGAGATTGAAGAAGGTGGCGAGACCAGCAGCAATAACAGCTTCTCCAAATATGTCACACTGGGAGGAGGGGGCGAGACAGACCCCTCCTCCTCCTCCTTCAAATGGAACTTTGTTACCAGCAAGTTAGCAGACCTGAAGATGAAGAGCATGACCAAGACCAACTAGCACAGAGGAGGAGAGGTTTGAAGCGGGAAATCAGTCGGATTCAGATCCTGCAACTGTACTATCTAATAAAGATGATGACAATGATAAGTGCATGCTGAACTATTATGAAACCTTTGCTTCATGTTTCATAAATGTCTTTCAGCTGATCCTTAGGTCCTCAAAGATATGACTATTTAGGTTCCCAAAGACATGACCATAAAGGAGTAGAACCAATGTTTTTTTCAGTCAGTCTAAACCTGTTTCTAATTTCACTCAAGACACAGAAATGCAGGAGCAGACAAATGTGGCTTATGACTGTATAATACAACATATATCGTGGGTGTCTTGTAGCTCTTGTAGCTCTCCATACATACACAGTTATGCAAGCTCCATCTTAAAAGTGCATATTCAATTTGGCTGGCTGGCAGCGTTAACGGTGGTTTGTGGTTAAAAAGGAAAAGTACAGTTATCATACGAGTGCGAAGGAGTTCCTCAAATTAAGTTTCAGTCTGTTCTTCAGTTTGACCCGTTTACACGCTCATCTAGTGTGACAAGAGAGGCCTCCTTACCTGTCAGCGTACTTAATGTCTGGGTGCATCAAGTGATAAAAGGATTAAGAGATTAAAGACAGTTAGAGTTGTATTAAGTGAAGATTATCCTTCCTAGCCGCTAGTGGAAATGGATCGAAATGATGAGATTTGGCAAAGCAAAGCTGACTTTACCTAAAGATTGTGACTCTTTGTTGCACAGTTCTGATGAAACGCATGTGTCCGATTGGTGTGTCAGATATTAGGTATGCTTTCTACAGACTTGAATCTTTTCCAATTCTTGGGTCTCAGGATGACATGTGCAATGTGTGAATTTTTCAACACACCCTCCTTTGGACATGGAGATATGCTCAGGAACGTGTTGTGGTTTTGATGGCTCCTTCCCTCTTGTTTTATCTATGTTTTGATGCTTTGCTGAACGTTTGTGTTACTGTTTTGGTTTTCTCATATACTACAATAAAAAGTAATACAAAAGTGAATGTAATGGCACAAAACTATGTCTTCATGAGTATCAGCACTTAAGATAAAAATTTCCTTGAGGATCATCCTATTCCCAATGCATCTTTCCCTGGTATGGAGAACCAAACACACAACCTTCATTTGAGTCCATTTGTCATCACATAGACAAAAAGGAAAACATAATAGATATATAATTTATCATAAATCAAGAAAATAATGTCAAATAGACACAATTTTCAATCATTTCAAAATATAGCTTCCTCATCAGGTAGAAATTTGAACTTCATCCAGTCTGTTCCATATGTGACCACCAGAGGTCCCCATCAGCCTCGATGACCACTGAAATTGTCCATCTTTCTCCCTCCATCGTCCTCCTCCTCCTCCTCCTCCCCCTTTCCATCTAGATATTCGACAGCAACCTCCTGTCAAAAAGGACGTTTTTTTTGTTGGTTTTGTTTTATTTTTTCTTCTTCAAGCTCTTGCACCTGCTCTTTTTCTCTGGTATGCTGTCCCCTCCTTCATTTCCTGCTTGCACTCTGACTTGTATCTACCTCCTGTCTGTCTGCGCCCTTTAAATACAGCACAGTTAATATACAAACCTCTCTCAAAGACAAACAATTTCCACCACTAAGCGTTACTGTTGGATAAGAACACTGTCGAAAAGAATTCTAACAAGATAAGAATCCATCGCTCTTATCTATGTCTGGCTATTAGAGTGGATGCTCCTAAAAATTGGTCTTGCTCAGTATTTCTGTCTTCACTGTTGTCAACCTCCATTGAGCTGAAACAGACATTTCCCATGCAGGTGGTGGGTGTGAGAGTGGAGTGAGACGATACTATGTGTATCCTGACGATACTTCAGAATGCACGGCTTGCTGTTTGTCATCCTCCTCCTCACCAGTCGTCACAGCAATCCTCCTCAGTCTGTCTTCCAAAGCTCCTGGTTTGCAGTGAATGCTGCTTGAACTGAAACTGCGCACAGCATTTTGAAGGGCCAAAACAAGAGACTTTAAGACCTCAACATGGACAAAAGGAAGACCAGACTTGATTGAATTATTCTGGAAACTTGCTGAAACAGACGCTCTCCATCACACACTCTTCACAAAGTGTTGGGCGACTCTTAACACACAGGTGTGTAACCTCACGCTGTGTCTCCTTTGCCATATGGTCCACACATGCCCCCTGTGTTGGCCTCTCTCTCTCTCCCCCCACACATACACTTTCTTTTCCTGCCGATGACCTCACTTCTTCACACCTGCCCGCCAGGCTGTCCTCCATACACGATAATTCCCTCCCTTGAAATCCCACAATGATTCTCTCTGTCCCCTTTATGCCATTCTGCAAGTCAGGCAATAATTATTCAACTCGAACATAGCAACTGTTAAGAATAGCTGAGAAATAGAGCCAGAAATCAAACATGATAATACAAAGACACTCTCTCAGTGCCCTAAGGATGATGTTTGTGATCAACAGAAAACAAATCTTAATAACATAATTAACATAGTTCTGACTTCAAACATCATACAGCGTTGCAGGGGTGTTGCCATAGAAATGGAGGTGTGTGGTGCTAAATTGCTTTGAGCCAATGTTGCATTCTCAGCATCAGACCACATTGCCTCCAGCCCTTGGGTGGGTCCAGAGCAATAGGACTATGACACATATGGGTAAGTGTGTTTTCAAATCGGCAGGTTGCTCCTCTGGAGATGCTGCCATCCCTCCAACGTTTTTGGCCCCCAGGTGCTGTGTTTTGACTAAAAGCAGTGATGTCAAGAGGTAGTCGGAGAAAAGTTGTCCAGGTGAAATTGTGACATGGTGGCTATAAAAGCAAACAGAAAAGGTGATATTTAACTTCCAACCTTTTTTACACACAACACACACAGACACACACACACACACACACACACACTCCTGTTCTTCCTCCCCTCAAAGACAGACATGTCTGGTAGCACTCAGGTATGACGAAGTTGTAGCCGGCGTCTCAACAGGCAGAGTGACTCACACTCTCCAACAGCGGTCCCATCTGGAGACCAACCTGAGAGAGCAAAGTGCTGCGCGTGAGCGCGCGCGCGCACACACACACACACACACGCACACACACACACACACACAACCTGAGGTTTGGTCTATACAACTACCTACCCTACAGCAACCACACCTGCTTGAGGTGAGGATCTAGTAGCCAATGAGTAAAGCGTGCACACACATGCACTCTCCCCCTTCCCTTCTCTCCCGCTGCACCCTCTATCTCTGTGTCTTTCTCGCGTTAATTCTTCGACTCACTTAACTGCCATGTTCTTAAGTGGTTCAACAGTTCAACAAGTTCAACAAGTGCTGTATATTACCACTGTTCACGACATGCTCAGAGAGAAAACTACTCTTTGGCCCTCTTATATCGAGTAATTGGAAACCTCCAGAACATTTTCATGCAATCTGCCTCTGTAATGCACAGCAATCGTTCAATTTTTAAAAGCAAATCCACTCCAGCAGCTTTTAGCCACAAATGGCCCCCAGACGTTCACAGCCCGTGATCACACTGGCTCTCTGATACACGTGATCACTACTCATTGATTTCTCACTCACAGGATAAATTGCAGCTTTGAACTTAGAACCCCTACATGGATATTAAACGCTGAACGGCGCTTCAGTCATTTCTTGGGACAGGACAGGGTGTGAAAGATTGATTTCAACTTTGCACCGTGCAACACTTAGCCAGTTTTATCTCCTCGAGGAGAGGGCACTTCAAATAAATATGTGGCCCATAAGTTCATAATCAGCTGTGTTTGCAGTGCTTCTGCTGTGAAAAGCAGGCCCGCCGTGACTCCCCTCTCGGTTGTCGACCTCTGCCTTTACTTTGTTGTAGTCCATTCCTCCTTCCAGTCATCAGTCGATCTTGCAAACAATCAGTGATGATGTGTGGGGTCCTTGCAGTAGAATGACAGATAGTTTGCCTGGAACAGCTACTGATTTTTGCACAGCGTGGTCTTTTTAGATAAGGGAGGCTACAAACTCAAAAGTAAACTCTCTGTTTTGAAAATGATGGCTGCATGGAGGCACATATGTTTCAGGGTTGTGAAGTCGGTAAAAAGAGGAATGGAAGTTCCTGGTTGATCATTTCCCTGCTGAAGTAGGTCCCAATGGGTTGGACACATTGGTGCTGCTCATATGGCTTCTCGCCATCTTCACTGCAAATATGTTTCTACCCTGTCAACGTAATTTTGAGAGGAAAAATAATTGAGAAAAAAATGTATTGTTGTTTTTTGCCGTGCCCCTTTTCTACCTGATCATCATAACAACCAAGTCTTCGTCATGAGCAAATGCAATGACATCCATTGAATGATATGCCAGGTAAAATTCTCTTGTCTGACACGCACATACTGTGTTTCGTTCGCGTGACTCACATAATAAACTCCCCAGAGACACCCCCTACTAAAATGGCATTGACTGCATTGTTGCTTTTGGTGCAGGTGTGAGTGTGTTTGACATTTACCTGCCAAATGATGTGCTACTCAAATAAATGTAGCCGGTCAGACATTCCTTGCCTCAAATAATGAAAGTGAACAGAATCACCTATACCAGTTAGGTTTGAGCGAACAAATTAGACATCCACTCCTGTGCCACCTAACTCTTCATGTAGATGGTGAACAACAAAGTTTAAAGTTACAGTACTGAGGGAGAGGGAATGGGATTAATGGATGGAATAATGGTGACAGTAGTGACAAAGTCTCAGCAAAAATCCAATAGAGTAATGGTGAAAATGATAGTTTTGGTAAGTTG
>OMPJ01015446.1:0-13610 GCA_900312935.1 Carapus acus | reverse complement strand
AAGGGGAAGAACTCCAGGGTTCAACGGGTGTATGGGGTGCGACGTCCACAACACACACACGCACGCACAAACACACCTGCAAACTAAACCTATAGACAGTCAGATGTCATCGTCCCTGGTCTCCTATGAGCTTTCCATTGGGGCTCAATGACTCATTGTGATTCAGACTTGTGAATTCACACTCAGCTCTGCCTCAGATTTCGTCCAGGAAGCTTCTGAAATTCCACAAAACAACAAAAGAACCCCAAAAGATCTATAAAAGCTCTCTCAGACTCTCCGCCTGCTCATTATTTGAGAGCCGACGCCTTTGTGTGGGCTCGCGAATGGCTTCCATTTGTTTCTCTCCCCTCACAACAAACGACTTCACACCACCAAGCTCGCATTCCCAGGAGCTGTGCGCAAGAACAGGGGGAGAGAAAGAGAGAAAGAGAAGGAGAGGGAGAGAGAGAAGGGGGATGAGAAAGACAGGGCGACCAAAAGCTGGGTCCTTGTAGGGCTTCTTGTGCCCTAATCTATTCAAATGTGCCGTAATCAGTAGCAGAGTGGATTGCACAGTGCATCCACGTGTGTGTGTGTGTGTGAAGGAACATCTGGAACAGCTCCACATCTTCAAAGCCACGCTGGCGTCTCACTCCTGTCGGGCCCGGCAGAGTGGCAGCTAAGTGGCGGCGCTTTGAAACGCGGCCCGGCGACGCTTTCCGTCCCCCTTTCGCACTGGGACGCGTCTGCAGCCGCCATGTTTCCATAACATCTCAGCGTCTGGGCTCCTGGGCATGAGGAACTGATTTCTGTCCTCTGGATGTGACGATGTGGGACAAGGCCGCACCCCCCACCCCCTCCTGCCATGCACACTAAGTTACACACATCTCATTCAATTCAAAATGATAACGCTGTACTCCACAGTTAGCATAGTGAAAATGTCTGAGACAGGTTAGAATAAAATGCAGTAAACCTCTGTGTGTGTGTGTGTGTGTATGTGTATGTGTGTGTGTGTGTGTTTGTGTGTGTGTGAGTGAGTGTGTGTTTCTTAATAATGGCATTCCGGAGGAACACTCACACCTTTACATATTGGTCATACCTGTTGAAATTCACGATTTGGACAATTCTGAGACAAAAAAAAACATTTTGAGTTTTATGCTTGCATGAAATATATGTGTCCAGATTTGGGCAGAGGAGGCAACCTTTCCTACCCCCCCCTCACTCCCTCTCCCTCCTTCAGTCCGTCACTCCCCGTCTGCCTGTTTCACACCTATTCACGCCTCCCTCTGTGTCTCTGCGTGTGTCCCTGTGTCTTTAATCGGGTTTATAAGTCGACCGCATCGCCAGAGGTCCTGATGATTCAATCCGGGCTTCATCTCCGTGGCACTTTGGAGCAAAATCAGGAGCAGATCCCGATGTGTTAAAGTTTGGCACCATCTGCCAACCCTGCAGCGACGGGCCGACACTTTGGGGAATTAGGGGGAGGAGAGGAAGAAGCTGAAATGATGAGAGACAGAGGGACGAGAACAAAAGGATCCAGGAGGAGGAGAAGGAGCCTCGTTCAACGACGTTCAACGCCCCTAACCCAAACCAAAAGCCAACATGCAAAGTTGTGTTAAATGACGTATGTATGCTCCAAAAAAAGTGACTGGGAAATGTTGTGAAATCCTTGCAGTGGTGATTTTTTTTACTAACCAAATCTTGATTTGAAGGTCGGCCAGTGGTTGGACGCATTCAGGAGGGAAAACCCAATTTCCCCTGTAACAATTGGGCCATGCAAGGAACTCAGTGTGAAGTTGGTCAATGAGGTTTATTTGTGTGTGTGTGTGTGTGTGTGTGTGTGTGTGTGTGTGTGTGTGCGTGCGTGCGCGTGCGTGCGTGCATGCGTGTGCGCATGTGCTTGTGTGTGTGTGTGTCTGATGTGACACATAATACAGCAAATCCTCAGAAAACATCTTCAAACACACACACACTGCCCCGTAGAATTGATCCATATTTGTTGAATCGAAACCTGACAAGGCCGATGGATGAAAGCCGCCCTGCAGCCACACACACACGCACACGCACACACACACACACACACACACACACTCGGGGTAAATATTCTCCCAAAGGAAGATAAGAATAACAGCCCGCTGTGCATTGGCGTCTGTGATCGGCGCGGCCACATTCCTCTCCGGCTGCTGTGTATGCACAGCAAAGAGGAAAAAGAAGAAGAAGAAGAAGAAGATGAAGAAGAAGAAGAGGAGGTGCCAACCAAACCCCAAGGCCGCGCCCTTTGTGCACCGCCATTTCCATCTGTGAGGTCTCAGCTCGCTGGCCCCGGGCATCCGGCCGCGCCCGACCTGAGTCGGCAGCCGGTCGGTCCCTGAGAAAACAGCCGTCAAGGTTCAGGGCTTGCAGGCTGTGGATGGAGGAGTGTGTGTGTGTGTGTGTGTGTGTGCGTGTGTGTGCGTATGTGTGATACATGCCTCTACCCACATGTGCTGAGCTGTGAGACCCTGCCTGTGCTCTCAATGTTTTTTTTAGATACTTTTTTGCTAAGACACTCTCTACGTTGCTATTTGTCTCTCGAATCAGGTAAGATTGTGTGATTTTTTTTCAAAGCTGTCTTTACGAGAAATTGTAAATATTAGAAAAGTATGAGATTAAGGACTTTATTTATGCAAGTGCCTTGCTCAAGGACACTTGAGCCCTGTGGCTCCCCTGCAGCCCGAGTGCCGCCGCCCTCCCTGCAGCCTGCGGTGATGTGAGGAAGGCTTCGCGTTTTGGCAGGACCGAGGGCCCAGAGGATGGAAAGAATCAGCAGCAGCTCGGCTGAGGGGAGGAGGAGAGAAGCCGTAAAGAAAAGCTCCCTCATCCCGGGAGGAAGATTCACTTTTTGCTGCACGGCTGATGCCGAACGCGCTGAAACCGATACATAAAACTGTAAAGTGCTTCTGCAGACGCCACTTGTAAATAAATCAGCATCTACTACAAATAAAATTGAATCTCCAGCGTGATTATGACGTGGTATTCCCAATCCCACATGTCGTCAAACAATTTACAATGTGTAATTTAGCCTGCGCTTACTGTAATAACATATGATTTATGGACGCTTTTCCCTCTGTTCTTTGATAAATACGCCGTCGCGCATCTTGTTTTGATAGTGTTTGTATTTTTTTCCCCCTTTGCATTCCGATAGAATGCAGCAGGAGGCCAACAACAACTGCAAAAAAAAAAAAGATCCCATGCGTGCTCTCACACATCTGGAAATAAACCTGATTCTGATTTCAATTCCCTCTCAAATTTTACAACGCAAAGTGATTATAAGCTATTTGGTTTTGCATGGTCTTATTGTCTAGTGTTTCAATGCAAATGACCTTTGGCTTTGTTGACTTTCGGGGACGTGTCAAGTTTGGCCGTATCCCTCCGAAGATGGAGCAGACGTGCACGGTAATCTGAGTCAACTCGCTTTCAAACTATTTATTATCGGCGAGCAGACTGAGAGAGGATTCAGCGGGAGAAGATGACGACTCCAGGCGAAAACGCAGAGGAACCATCTGAGCCTGCAGGACCCGGCAGACAGAAAAATGCTTATTTCATCCGGGCGGCTGTCCGCCTCATAAATCAATCTGGAATTTAATGTGGTGCGTGTAAGGAAAACGCTGGGGCTGGAATTTGGGTTTTATTTATGTTCGCCTCTCATATTGGGCCACAAATCAGGAGCCCGGGTTCGCCGGCTGCGAGAGTTCAAAGGCTGGTGTAAGGCTGATAAGAAGCCATGTTAAATTGACCTGAAAAACGCTTTATTAGCCATCGCGCCTTGACTAAAGCGTTGTGGTGTTCGCGTCGCACCAGCAGGTCCCGCCGCGTCCGTAAAACTTTCGACTGCTTTGTCACGACGTTGCGTCGGGACTCCTAAACGCTCCGAGGCGCTGGTACCGTCTGCTTTACCGTCTCTGCTTAAGCGCTCAGCAATACTCCTGCGATCATGTATCTGAACGTGCAAACCTGCGATGTCATGACCTCATCGGCAGGCCCAGCCCGGGAAATTGTTACTCTCCCCCCGCCGGGTCGGGACTGCAGCTGGTGGGCTGGGAAAGCAGTGCGAAGGGATTTAGCAGGACTTTTTTTATTATTTGATTTTCACATCATTCATTTGGACCTGCATGACCCACGCTGTCTGTGACATCCGCACTTTCCTTTATTTATTTTTTTGTAAGATAGCGCATAACTTGAATTCTCTGAGCTGCAGTTAAGCTGTTTGTGTACCAGCAGGACATAGATTGCGTGTTGTTGTTGGTGTAACACAATTTTGAGTCAGGAGGAAAGTGTGAGGTTCAGCTTGTGTGATCTACGTAACAAAGTTCTATAAAACCGTCTTGCATCATCTTCCCTCTACCCACCCCGGCATTGGTGGGCTCAGGGTCTCTCTGTGCAACCCTCCAGCTGGAGGCCTGGAACTGAACCAGCAGCCCTCTGGGTCGGGAACGATGCCGCCGCGCTGGACGTGAACTGACCGTGTGACGAAACTCGAGCTTAGTTTTACATCCGCTCGCCAAGTTGCGCTTTACTTGAAATACGATTTCGCCTCTCAGCCCGCAAACCCATACCATGAATCCAAAATTTCACAGCAGAAATTTGTTTAAGTTGTTTCAGTTTGATTTGGGGGCTGAGCGTGAGGCCAACAGGCAGCTCGCCAGCAGAATGGATGGGTTGGTGTGTAGCTTTATTGTGCTTTGCTTTGCCTATAACGCCAAAAACAAACACGAGCTCAGTTTTTTGCAGCTCAACAAAAACTATTTATCTTACAACGGGGCAACGGCGTGATTGAAATAACACCTGCATTTCATTTCTGCAGACAGCATTTATCTTAAAGAGCTGCGGGCCAGAAAACTGGCCGCTTTTTCCTGCTCCCAGCTCCGGCTTTGACTCCTGTGGGTTATAAAAGCCACGGGTGAGAGCCCGGGCCAAATAAAAGATAAAAAGATAATGTTTTCACTCGCGCAAGTAACGGGAGGGACCCAAAATAATGCAGCGAGAAAAGCCGGGAGGCATTTTTCAAACGCTACGTGCGCCATGTTGTTCCAGAATGACCCCGCTGATTCTGGGTCAAACATTCATCACCTGCGAGCGAGGCACCTCAGGCATGCAGGCCAGGAAACGGCGCCCTCCTCACGCTCTCAACCGCTCCTGGTGACGGCGAAGGGAGGATCCCGCTAAGGGCTAGCTGCCATGTTTTCGGTGGTCAGCGTAAACCTACCGTTCAATGGGAAACATATGTTCCCACCTCCTCCGCCTAAGCTCTGCTTATACGCAATCACGTCTGATGAGGCGAAGGAAATCCGTCCTTGTTAGCGGAATGAACAGCATCACTGTCGGCTTGGAAAAACAATGCTGATTTTAGAAAGTGGTGGCAAAAATGGGGTGGAGTAGTTGTCTCACCCTGAAGTCATCACAGCATCCATGAGCAAAGCACTGAGAGCCTTTGTCGCACCTTGCAAAGCCATCCAGGATTAACAAATGAGGATTTTTGACAAGCTCTTCAATAGAGGAGGAGAGGAAGGAGGAGGAGGAGCAGCTGGGTGGACCTTCATCATCCGTTCAGGGGAGAACTGTGCCCCGCCCCCCCACGCTCGTCAACGTGAAAATGAAACGCATAACGACAGGACTGCTCTTTTGTGTACGGGTGTAACCTAGATGACTTGGTCACAATGTTAATATGCCAATAGGATGGGAATGGGCTTGTGATCAGAAGATTCAAGGACAAACCATGAAGCCAGACACGGTTTTACCAGAGGAAACTCCACCACTGCACAATCGGTTTACTGTTTAACTCCCTTTTAGTTAAACTGTGAATACGCAATAGGACAATTATGCAATAAGCAAAACACAAATATCTTCTTAACCATTTTTAGAAGATAAATCCAACCCAGATATAGAAATAACGAAAATCAAAGTTCAAGTTCAAATTTCCCCCAATTTCAGTCACTTAGTCCTACCATGCCTGCATGGTGCGGTGGTTGCTGGGTTGGAAGACTGTTCAAACTGTGGTCTTTCTCTGCAAATTGGTTCTCAGGTGTGATCCATCGAATCAAAGGCTAGGCTTTCCATTTGTTTGTGAAACCATAAAATAGAATAAATGAAATGAAATATCGTAGAATAGTAGCTTCCACTCACATTTAACAAACCAAAGAAACAGGTACTGTATGCTAATCCTCTGATTTAAATTATTTTCTCATAAATGAATGACCACTTTTTTCACCATGCCAATGTTCCTTTGCACAACAATGCCGGATTGTCGGACAACGTGTCTCACTTGATGTAATGTTTTGTAACTAATACTGCTTGCAAGCTGTTATCAGGGCTGTCGACTCTCACCTGAGACCAAGAAGAAGCCAGTAATGCCACAAACCTGTTTCAATACCAGGATGTTCTTCTTCTACTCTTCACCGCAGGGGCAGAGTAGTGCTCAACCCGGTGGAGAAAACCTTGTGAAACACCCTTCAAACTTCCTGGACAGGCCTACTATTCAGATTGGTTACACAAGGCAATGGCAGTGACGGCCATTGTGGCGGCGTCCCTGTGAGTCGTCCTGTAGATGCCCATCATAACTCAACCAACAAACACGGTGAATGTGCAACGTAAAAAGCACTCAGAGCTGTGATTGGCATACGAGACACCAACGCCCCGCAGCTGTTGGATGTTTGTGGAGCACGTCGGGCACATTAATTAAATGGAGGATGTTTTTGCAGAGTGAGGAATTAGACATTCATAAAAATAATGTCTGCGAGTCAGCAGAGACTCATGAGGCGTGAAAACACTCCCTCTCCTTATTAAAGCTCTCTCGCCCCGCAGCCTTGTCCCATTCTTGCATTATGCTGCTGTGGTGCGCCTCCTAGAGGTTGTAAGGGCTCTCAGGACAAAAGATGGCAGTCGGGTAAAAATAATGATGAAAAGAGGAGCGAGATATGGTGATGATATAGATTTACCTTATTAGGAGAGAAAAGAGGAAGAAAGATACACTTTATTGAATGTCTTTGATATGAGAGGTGTGTCATTTCTTGGCGTAGGATGACACACATAACATATTCATCATTGTCAATGGATTTAACCCTAACCCTAACCCTTACACTAACCCCATGCATACCCTTAAGAATGGTAAACCAGTCTCTTTCTGAGGCTGCTACCCTGGATCCTAAAAGAAAACAATGCTAAATTACCTAAATATGGAACAAGCTAGCATGCTGCATCACCTCTGTCATAAAGGAGCTAAATCCGGAGTGCTGGTAGGTGACAGCAACCCTTCAAAGTAGGTCTGACCCACTTGAGAGTCCCTGTTGTTTTCTCTGCCAGCAGGAGGGCAAAGACAAAAGTGAAAGCAGAGATGCTGAACAAGCAGGCCGCGTAGCGGCCAGGCCTTCATTTTTCCCCGGCACATCACCTCTTCGCCAAGCAGTCCACCCCTAATTTGTAACTGTGAGCGCGTCCGCAGACGAGCCAAACCCCAACCAGTAGCTGCACGGGAACGTGAAGACGGAGATGAGTCCTTGGCGCTGGATAGCGGGACTGTCCGCAAGCATGGTGAGTGGCGTGTCTGTGATCATCCCCATGCGACGCGACGTGAACCCCCAGGCACCGAAACATGACTAAACCACAAGTCACAGAAGATCCTACGCAGCCAACCACACGAAAAAGAGCAAAAATGAAAGCGTGATGTCAGTCCTTCCGAGCATTAAAGCACCACAGTGCGGGGACATTGGCTGCACACCCACTCTCTCTCTCTCTCTCTCTCTCGTCCTTTCTCATCCTCTCTCTCACTTCACTCTGCTTTTCCGCTTCGCTGGTAGAAATGGTTCCCTGAGGTCTTCCGAGCTGGGCCGTGGTCTGTCCCTTCCCGCTGTGAGCCTGAGATGAACAGGAGGCCAACGTCCCAATGAGCAACTGGAGCAGACACTCCAACATGTCTACAACAGCGGATATTTGCGTCTTTGTACGCTACACATGGTGCTAACATATGTATTCTATAATCTAAGATGACCAAATGTCAACAGGAAAGCTCTTTGCCGTTGTCTGCGAGCGGTCATGCGAGACCCCAGCGCTGTTTCAATGATCATTACTGAGTTTGCTCCAATGTAAACACATCTGGCACCGGCTTCTCAGCTGGAACTTCCCTCCGTGTTCATCCGTTCGCCGCAAATCAGACTAAAACAACTGGGAGAGGATGGAGTCAAAGCTCAGGGGTCCTCATCAGTGCCACACATGTGGAACATCCATGCGGTTCCAGGCCATGAATGGTGAAATCGTGACAAGCACGGCCCCGGAGAGTGTTTTTACACCTGCTTGGCTACAAGGAAACACAGCAGATTCATTTAATGGCACGATATATACGACTGTTCCCCCTGATGATCAGACCCCGCGGTGGTCAGGACTCATCTGAGCAATTTATATCTGTCAAGCAGGAGGAGATAAAATATACTACAATGTGTTGGCAAGTGTGATTTAACCGCCACAGATACCCGTATGAACATAACTCTCAGCATTTAATGTGGAAAATCTGCGGCTGTCGTTTTACTTCGATTTCTGTGACAATCCCGCAGCTGTCATTGTTGCTGCCTGGTAACTTTGACTATACTAACCTCAACTGGTACTTATTGGTACTGCAGCATGTTGACGCCTCATATCTGCGTAGTCTCGTTGCTGAATCGCTCGCTGTTCAGTTCCGAATGAATCCGGAATTGCGGTTTGACGGTTCAGAACCGAGAGACTCGTGACTCATAACAATAACAATAACTGTGTGACTCAAGGTGTGTGATGACTGATATATCGGAACACTCGGGTTGGAGTTTCGCCGTTGAATATCATCTTCATGTCAGTGTGAAGAGCCACTCATGAAGCACTGCTGATCTCTGTTTGCAAGAGATCAGCACTTATCAGTCGCATTACAAAAAGCCATCCGGCTTTGAGGAGCAAAATTATGCGGCCTACGCGTGGCGTCATCGCAGCTTGTGGTGCCTACGTCACATAACAGAGCAGGTAGGATGCTGCTAGACGGAAAGATATACAGTATTATTCTTTATTTACCGATACAGTTCCTCTGGATTACAGCAGTTGCAAGCAGTGTTTATTTACATTAGTCGTGTGAAGGAGGTAAAACTAGTGAAACTACTGGACAAACACAAAAATGTGATTCGATTCACCATTCACCTTTTGTCCCAGTGATGTGTAAATCCTCAATAAATCTTATTTGTATAGCGTCAAATCAGAGTAGAGGTGATCTCAAGGTGCTTTCTAAGATGCAGCAGGCAGAGCTCCTCAACATTTAATCATTCAAACTCTGCAAGATCTACATACTTTGCCAAGCACAAAAACTCCCCTTTGATGGGGAGAAAACAATAAACTGATAAAGAAAATAAAAACGTGTCGTTCTACAGTAAAGTTGTATGAATGGAGGGTAAACTCAAATTAAATGAATTAAGTCAAATACAATGAAAAGATATTATCAATATTTAATCAGACTAGATGCATGACAATTTTCATCTAGTTTGTGAATTTACTTTGCACGTCTTAGTATTAATCTATTTTTCCATTAAAAAAGAAAGAAAATACAATTTTTTAGGTACAAAGTTAAGCCCACTTTGCGGATGACAACGTTTCCCTCTCACGCGGAGAAGCCGTTTCCGCTTACACTGGTTGCCATGGCTACGGACGATGCGTAAGCCCCGCCCCTCAAACTTTCAACCACTCAGGGCTCGGTCTAATTCCTGCCCTCACTATTTACGGAGTACATGGCGGTCAAGCGTACGTGTACTCGTGTGAGAAAACGGACGACACGCACACTCTGCGTCACACACGTTTAACTCCGGCCGCTTCTTCTCTCACACACTCGCTCACATCCTCGTACTGCGTTGCAGCAGGTGCCGCCACCGACCTAACGACCCTCTTCTCTTCCCGCCCGTCTGTGTGTGAAGGTAAGTGAGTGTTTGTGCGTGAGCGTTTGAAGTCACAGACTGACGATAGTTCGATTTACACAACTCAGAAAACTCCTAAAAGCAGAAGTGTGTGCAAAGAAGGAAATGTTTTGGTCTAACTTAACACACGTGTGTCTCCGGAAGTGATATTGTCTCTTTTCGTCGCTGCCTATCTGTTATTTGTTTAATTTTTCTATCTCGTTTTAAACCGCCTGTTTGCTTTTGTTATGGTCCTTTACGGTCGCTGTGAAGCGTTTAGCAGGTGTATTCCGTGTTTACTCGGTAAACGGGTGCTTTTAATTATAAGCGGGAGCAGGAAACGTCAAGTGGGTTCGGTCCGATTTGCTGTGTGCGCGCGCCGTGTGTGCGCGAGGGAAAAGTGGAGGTAGATGTGTGCGAGTCTTTTCTGTTCGCGGCTGTATGGACATTACGGTACTGCGCCCCGTCGGAATGTCTACAGTAGGCCGTGTGAGGTGTTCCTTCAATAATGGGCAAAGAGAGATACAATTGTCTACTTTGTTCCGTAGTCCAGTCTCCGGGTGCCTGCCTAACTCTGTAACGTCAAGAAGATTAGGACAGGTCGTGTATGTGTACATGTGTGTTCTCCAAAATTTCAGCGACCCTGACCCGAGAGACACAATTTTCTTAAACGGCAGACAAGGGCCCTAAGTGTGTGTACCAGTGAGTACTGTTTCCCGAAACTAAAAGCTTTCCTAATATTGCGTGCCAAATGTTTCAGGCCTGCGAGGTATAAGCATAGAGGTCTGAAACAATACTTGCTGTACCTTCTGACGGTAAATAATGCTTTTTTTGAAGCATTTTTGTTTGGCCAGCGTCGAGCCTCTGGGTCTGGCATAGCCTTGTCATGGCTGAGGCCCAACCGTGTGAGATAAATGTATGCAAAGCGAGTTTTCTCCCGCCAGCTCACACTTGTAAATATCACGGGCTCAGACTGGAATACTCAACAGTTGGACAGAATATGTAAATATGTGTTTAAGGGCAGGACACTCTATGCTGAATCATTCAATGATGACCAAAAGTGATGATTACCTAACTAGTGATTCATAGGGTGATAACTTCTGATGCAGTCCAGGATTGCGGCTCCATCTACAAACACCAATTTTAGGAAACCGGCCCTGAATATTATCTAGTCCTTTGAAAAATTTTACAAAGTTGTGAATGAGTTTGTGCCTTTCCACACGGCACCTCTTCTCTTCACTTGATTCTCCGACACACTCGCCATGTTGCCTCCTTGGTGCTGGCTGTGGTCGATGACTTTCCTTGTGGTTGTCGACATGTTTTGCAGCAAGTTGAAAAAATTGTAAGTGCAAGTTTGCACATTGGAGCAACAGCTAAGGAGATCATGCTTCTCTCAAACGTGTGTGTGTGTGTGTGTACCACACTGCAATCTTCGTTCGTGTGTAATTTGTCATCGGCCTGTATTAGTGTTTGCTTATGTGCTTTTAGTGGTTCCACTGCTGACAAGAACATAACGATGGAGAGGCAGTGGAGTGAATTCAAAGGGCGTAGCTGCTTCTTCAAAGTCCAAATCTGTCAGTGACGCATGTAACGGCAGCGTGTGTGCTCTTGTATTACACTTTGGACAACAAGACGTTCCTGATAGAAGAAATCCACGCCCAGGGTTATTTATCCATACGGCCTAATCCATTCCAGGTTTTGTCCAGCCGGAGACGGGTTGCTAAGAGATGACATTCGGCAGCATCGACGAAAGCCTCTGATGCACAGCAGCTCGTAGCTCCACTTCTCCAGCACCTGGCTCATGCGAGCGACTCGGAGGAACAACCTCTGCGCGTAAACTCACCATGGAGGAGAACGATGCCCCTCCAGCAGCTCCAGAGACGGGCGCCAAAACCTCGTGCGGCGAGGGAGTTGTCGGCCACGGGCCTGCCGTGCAAATGGAACAGGACACCATCCTGGAAAAAACCTACGACTTTTTCCGCATTTGTGACATCGAGAATAAGGGCTTCATCTCACGCAGGGACATGCAGGTGAGGGTCCGTGAAGCTGATCCACAGAGCTGCTGTGCTTCTTTCCTTATCTATTTTTTGTCCAAGAATAGATTTTATTTGGTGCAATAGATGAACTTCCAAGGCTAAAATTCTTAAAGCTCCAGTTCTGACAAACACTCTTACTCAAAAACACAAACACTCTTATGATTTGTCTACCCACTCACAATTTTTTTGAAACGGTCTCTGAATTCATTGAATCTGCACTTTTGAAAAATGAAAATTATTGCAAAAAAAATTCAATTACCTGAGCTGAACTGAGACATTTGTAATTTCTCAAATTGAAGGGAAGATTTACACCTATTCTTCATCTATTCTAAGTGACAAAAAGCAGTAAAAAGGTGTGTGTGTGTGTGTGTGTGTGTGTGTGTGTGTGGGTGGCTGCATATTGAGGACAACATAAAAGCAGGCCATGATGCGACTACAGAGTGCCGCGCTGGCATCGATCTCGCCCCCAACCTGCATTATTGTGCAGATTTGCAGTCTATTAGTTATTCATGCCCCCCCAATCTAGGGGGAAAGCTTTGATGACACATTTGTCACTCCAGCGGTGAGGAGCACATTGACACGGGGCGAAACCTTTTCAGCGTTATCATGGAAATGAGGCGGTGGCGCTCGGCTCCATTGCAGCATTCATAACATTATTCGCCGGAGGGTTTGCGCATAAAAGACGCAGCGTCGGTTTCGTTTACGTCGCCCTGCGTGTCTCCTGGTCGTGTCCCGATGGCGTGTGTGCGGGCCTGTGATTTGTACCAATGTCGCGCTCGTAATATTTCAGCAATGTTTAGAGATTGGCTCGCCCGCATGTGAATAGCTGAACCCTCCCAGTGACGCCAACAGCCTCTCGAGATGAGTCATCTGCCAACAGAACGAAACGCTCCGCCCAGTTAAGACGGTTTACAAGACGGAGACTGCTGACGTAATGTGGACCGCAGCGTGTCCTCTGGCCCTACCCTGTCTCCACCGTCCATTCTGGAGGGATGTAAGCACAGTAAACGCACACGGAGGGCGGGGCCTCTGGTGGCTCTGACTCGTTAAATTGTTAAATCCACATGACGGACGTATAAAAACACAAGCCTATTTGTTTTCTTTCTCTCTTCTGTAAGGTCTCCATGGTGGTGGAGGTGGTGTTTTGCAAACGTTTCCATTTGTTGTCGAACGTGTTACGCGGGCATCCGTTCCTTGTTGTCCTCCATCAGTGGTTCCATTTTGTGTCTGGTCACGCAGAGGCTGAACGGCGAGCTGCCCCTCAGCCCAGAGGAACTGGAGAACGTCTTTGAGTCCCTGGATCACGACGGCAACGGGTTCCTCACCCTGGAAGAGTTCTCCTCAGGCTTCAGTACGTCTTCTCCCCGTTCTTCCTCTTCTTTGGCTCCACGCAAAGTTCTTGTTCTTCCTCTGGCCTCCGGCTTTTGGAAGCTGTTAACCTGCCATCCCCACGTTGTAGGCGAGTTTCTCTACGGAAAGAGGATTTCGGTGGATGAGGGAATGGGCGATGAAGGTCCGTGTGGCAGTTCACCAGAAGCGCTTTACCAGAGCGAGTGGGATAAGAAGCTGGCGGTTTGTGAGGAGGAAGAGGAGGGGCACTTCAGCTTGCTGATGGAGAACCTCGGAGCCAACAGTGTGTTTGAGGAGTGAGTACAACCCCCCC
>OMPJ01015443.1:0-24603 GCA_900312935.1 Carapus acus | reverse complement strand
CCCATCCACCCTTTCCTGCATCCTTGTCTGGTAAATGTTACTAACTGGGCTTCTTCCCCAAAGTGTTGTCTTATGCTCTATTATCCCGTAGCTGGCAAGTAGAACACCACCAGTGATGATGGACCTGCGAACATCTGGGTCCTGCTCCTACTACTGCTGTGCATCCCTACACCTGTGTCTGTCTCTCTCTGCCTCTCTACCTCTCTCTCCTTCCCTCTCTCTCCCAACCCGAGCGGTCAGGGCAGTTGACCGCCCACCTGCAGCCTGAGGAGCACTACCTGCTCCATCCTGTAAAGCGCCTTGAGATAACTCCTGTTATGATTTGGCGCTATACAAATTAAATTGTATTGTAATTGTATTGTATTGTATATATATATATATATATATATATATATATATATATATATATATATAGAGAGAGAGAGAGAGAGAGAGAGAGAGAGAGACATTTGGATCTATTGTGCTGCTGGGTTCAAGGATTGGTCATTGAGTAGGATTATAAATCTGTATCACCCTTGCTCACTTGGATATCTCAGCAAAATAACCCACTTCTCCACCCACCACCCTGCCTTTAAAGCAATTGAAACTTGCGGTTTATTACGTTGCCTGATTTTTATAATCAAATAAGTGCCTGCTGTCTTTCAATTACGGATGTCTTTGAAAATTCTGGCAGAAGGAATCGCAGTCAATTAACCTGTTGCTGTTGCCAGAAGATTACATCAGTATTCCAGTTGCATGTGTGGAGCGGAAATTGATTCAAAAACCAAAAGAGTGGAGATGAAATCCTTCAGGTCAACATCAGCATGTCACATGGGACTTGACAAGCGCCAGGATAATGATGCACTGTATGTTATGACTCTTGTCTCTTGTCACTTTGTCACATCTGTCCCTTTCTCTGGTGGCCCAAGACCAGATGGAGCGTAGATTTCTGTCCGCTGATATTTGTTATTTGATAGTTATAATATAGCCGATGATATTCGAAAGCGTTGCATCGTTCATAAATTGCACATTTTCATAGAAGAAGTCAGTAATAAACTGAAATATAAATCTGATTATCAGCGGTAGCTGGTGCTTCAGTGTTTATGTGACGTGACTGCTGAACTAGAGATGTAGTGTGCTCTGTAGGATTTGAGGTCACAATGCCTTTGGTGATTTTGAACGAGTGTTGTTTCATCAAGCCCCTCCCTGAGCTGGCACCTTAACGTGGTGGAGGGGTTTGAGTACCCGAATGATCCTAAGAGCTATGTTGTCCAGGGCACCTGTAGGGGCCCCCGGTAGGCCCCTCTCCCAAGGCAAAAAGGTCTCAAGAGACGGGTCAGACTAAGAGAAGCTCTGAACCGTATGAAGAAGAAAAAATAGAAGAAGTTCACGTTGCCCGGACTGGCGTCACTGGGGCCCCACCCTGGAGCCACGCCGAGGGTTGGGGCTCCCCAGCGAGCGCCTGGTGGCCGAGCCTCTGCCCACGGGACTCAGTTTTTCCCGGTGAACGAGAGGGTTGCGTCCCTGCACCTTCGGGTCGGGGACAGGTCTCTCACTGTTGTATCGGCCAAACAGCAGTGCAGAGTACCCAGCCTTCTTGGAGGATCTCGGGGGGGTACGTGATTGTACCCCACCTGGGGTACCAGGTGTTCTACCACCAACGTTCTACTGGAGGACTTTAACGCCCACGTAGGCAACGACAGTAGTGCCTGGGTGTGATTGGGAGGAACGGTCTCCCTGATCTGAACCCGAGCGATGTTTTGTTGTTGGACTTCTGTGCTAATCACAGTTTGTCAATAACAAACAGCATGTTCAAACACAAGTGTGTTCACTTGTGCACTTGGCACCAGGACACCCTAGGCCGGAGGTCTATGATCGATTTTGTAATCGTGTCATCGGACCTTCGGCCGCATGTTCTGGACACGCGGGTTAAGAGAGGGGCGGAGTTGTCAACTGATCACCACCTGGTAGTGAGTTGGATCCGCCTGCGGGGGAGGAAGCCGGACAGACGCGGCAGGCCCAAATTTATTGTGAGGGTTTGCAGGGAACGTCTGGCGGAGCCCTCCGTCAGAGACGCCTTCAACTCCCACCCGCAGGAGAACTGTAAACAAATCCCATGGGAGGCTGGGGACATAGAGTCCGAGTAGACCATGTTTTCAACCTCCATAGTCGAAGCAGCAGCCCAAAGCTGTGGCCGTAAGGCTGCACGTGCCTGTCGTGGCAGCTATCCCCGAACCTGGTGGTCGACACCGGAAGTAAGGGATGCCATCAAGCTGAAGAAGGAGGCCTACAGAGCTCATTTGTCCTGTGGGTCTCCTGAGGCAGCTGACAGGAACCGGCAGGCCAAGCATGCGGCAGCACAGGCTGTTACAGAAGCAAAAACCCGAGCATGGGAGGAGTTTGGAGAGGCCATGGAGAGGGACTATCGGCGGCCTCGAGAAAGTTCTGGCAAACCGTCCAGCGCCTCAGGAAGGGAATGCAGTGCTCCGCCAACACTGATAGTGGAGGCAGGGAACTGCTGACCTCAACTGAGGATGTGGTCGGGCGGTGGCAGGAATACTTCAAGGATCTCCTAAATCCCACTGACATGTTTTCCATAGAGGAGGTAGAGGCAGAGGACCCGGATGTGGACTCGGTCATCACCCAAGCTGAAGTCACCATGGTAGTTAAAAAGCTACACGGTGGCAAGGCGCCGGGGGTGGACGAGATCCGCCCCGAGTATCTCAAGTAGGGCTGGGTATTGTTAAGGACCTCGCGATTCGATTTGATTTCAATATTGTTTTAAACACTTCGATATCGATTCAGTAATAAGTCAAAATGCACAAATAATTGATAATGTTGATAATTTCATTTCAAAAATTTTTTTTTCATGCCCATATGAACAGCCAAGGTATTTATCATAGCATTTTTTAGCACTAAAACATCTGTCAATAGCATGAATTAGAACAATAATGTGTGCTGAATATGGAATACAAAAGTAAAAAATATGACAGTATTGTATGAAAACCAAGGTGCATGTAATCTTTAATTGTATTTCTTTTCTCTTGGCAATTGTGTTGTAACTCATAACATTTCTGAGCAAATGAAACATTTGAATATAAAGCATTAACACAATAATGCTACCTATTAGGGCTGGGTATTGAAAGGAACCTCTCGATTCGATTTCGATTCTTAGGGTTAAGTTTATCGTTTTACTCTTGTCGCTTTGTTCCCTGTTTAAGTGGGAACTGGAAGTAATTCCAGACATCGGAACTCTTTCCATCGCTTGCCATTTTGTGGTTGCGGACGCCTGCAGCTTCCGTACATAAAACACGATTCATAAGATGTTGCGCCAGGGGGTGAATCGATTCAGCGGTAGTGCTGAATCGATATCGAATCGAAGGGGAGATAATTTCGATGCAGCGATTCTTCGATATTTTTACCCACCCCTAGCCGTGACCATTTTTAATCCCAGCTCGTACAGCATATGAACAGATGTCCTGGTTTGATGGAAACTTCGTCATCACTGTTCTTTGCAGAGTAGACAAACATTTCAGTATCATGCTGCGCTTGAGGCCATCCGTATCCGGTGATTTTCCGGTTAAAAGTGGGCGAGCCAAACCTTCAATTCCCGCCTGTGAACTCGATTGTACTCTACTTCTTCCAACTTCCGTGTTCGACGTCACGCAGTGTATGTTTTGTACACAAAACTGACAGCCCAATCGCCAGCGGTGGTTCCTGGAACAGTGTGTGACTTTTGACTGTTAAGTCGTGATTCACAGGTTCAATTCCCCGCCGGAATGCAGCATAGGTCCAGGTGATTTTGTGCTTAACGGATGAAGATCTTATTTGTAAAATCCATTTGAAAAAACAGTTCATGCCTGTGGGCAGCTGCAGTGGCAGTAGAGAGGCGGGGCAGTTGGAGCGATGCAATGCTGAGGAAAACGAAAGAAGTCAACAGCTGTTCGAACATGAACAGCTAAAACTGGGTCCTGTGACCTCCAGTCTGCTCCAGGATGCTTCCATCGGGGAGCTCACCTATCCTCCGTAGCGATCCTGACACACACCTGCAGCTCATTAAACACACTGGGCGTGTTAACACCCGACCGCTGTAACATGAAGTGGCTGGGTGCTCTGACATAGTGTTGCCAGGTATACGATATTTATCATATTTGAACAATAATTTTTCCCTATGTACGATGTATTCGCAAAAAAGGCCACGGTAATTTGACCATGTGTGGTTGTAATCGATGGTAATCAGTCTGTCTCAACTGTCTGTCTGACAGTTTGTTGGGGATTTTTTGTGAATCCCAGGGCATCTGTTTACACTTTTCTAAATGTGAGCTACAAGTGACGTGTATGCAATTGCCTCAGAGCAACGGCCAAGATTGGCTGAATAGTCCACTGCAACCATGAGGAAAAGCGGGTGTACAATAATTTCCATCGAAACAGGATAATCTCATGTCTCTGGTACGATAATCCACATTTCTCACCTGACAATACTGTTTGGACAGCAAATCATGTGTTTATGAATGTTTGAGCAGCATTTATATCTGCACTCTAAATGTTTTAATTGTAGATTACTTTGTAGTTTATTTATATAAATCTACAAATTTGCTGTTTTTTGCTCTTCAAATGCATTAAAAATATCACCAACTACAATCGATTTTTTTCCTCAAAATATCGCAGTGCACCTATTGTGGCAGATAAATTGCAGATCTTTATGGATATTCAATGTAAATTAATATTGTAGTTTGCTTGGTACATTGTGGGCATCTGCAGACGATCAAAATTTAGATTTTTGTAAAATTGGATAATTTCGGTGTGGGTAAAAAAAACATTTTGTAGCCTGAAAAGTTATAAATTAATGATTAAATAGCACAGTACAGTACAGTGCAGTGCATTACAGTGGTGTACTTGAGGCACTAAGTTGATACCAATACTAACATTAACCCTCCCGTGCGCAGCAGTCACCACAGAAGACAGCTACTGAACAGTGAATTTCTATTTAATGCATTGGTTTCTATGGCTGAACTGCATGTCAGCGGATAGAGTGTTCTCTGCTGCTATGATCCATGGGGGTAAATTCAGTGTTCAGTCGTGGTAGCTGTGAGAAAATTTAATTTGAATCCAAGATGGCCGATAAACAGCCATCCATGCTGACATATCCTGTCATTCCTTCGGTGCTTGAAGAGCTTCGCAAGTCCAAAAAAAATATGATGATATAAAGAAACATCTAGGGAAGGCTATTATCTGCTTGGAATATGAAATGTTGATGTCCAATAGTTAGAAAACCATGATTTACCATGTGTCCAATGAAGTGAAGTTGCCTCACCATTTTTTTGCGACTGTTTTGGTCATTACTCAGTGTACAATTGTTCTATTTATAAGCTATTCATGTAAAATATACATTTTTGTACAGATTTGCCGTAGTCTGAGTTATAATAATACTCATTTCATCATATTTTGCAGACTTCAAACTCAGCAAAGAATGAGGCAGCCAATAGAATAATCCAGGAAATTCCGTCAAGCTTCTTTGATGATGAGTGTAGTGACAATAGTGATGATGACGGGCTGGCAGACAAAAACAGAGACACAGAGGCAGATAATGGAGATACAGACAGTTAGGATGCAGTATGCTGAGGATGGTCAGCATGACCAGGCAGCTGTGGAAGAGGGGCACATGGTACCCGACCATACTCAAGCCCAAAAAAATATCTGGAAAGTCCAAGACATTGACTTTTACAGAGACTCGACTCCTTTTCTAGGGGAGTGGAAACTGAATGTAGAGGGAAGAGATCCCTTAGACTTCTCAAGACATCTGTTTCTAGCAGATTTGATTGACGGCATAGTGTACAACACTAACTTGCATAATCTCCAGAAGGGGGAAAAAAGTCTGGCGAAAGAAATGCAGATTTTTTCAAGGATCAATCTCATGATGGGATACATTTGGTATTCTGAGGCATAAATGTATTGGTCAAGTGCAGATGGCCTCGTTTTTGTTTATGAATAAATCATATTTCTTGGAAAAAAAGTTGAACAATGTTCAACGACGTTGAATGGTATGAGAAAAATAAAAACACTTCAGAAAAAATCTTGACCCAGGCTTTTATAGTATGTACATCAGAGGGTTAAATCAATACTTTTGATGTAATGACCAATATTTTGTGGATCTCCATCTATCATGGGTAGTTCTGAAACATCGTACTCACAATAGATGAGGCATTACTGCACTATAATATACAACATATCATGGGCTCATACATTAATTCAGCCTTTTTCAACCGGTGTGCCGCGGGAAGTCGTTTGGTGTGCCGCGTAGAAAGTAGTCACGTGCCGCCCCGCCCCCCCGTCGACAACTCGCGGCCGACCGAAAACATTGGCGCACGCGCAACCCTGTCGACAAATCGCGGCGACCGAAAATACTGTCGCGCCCTCCCCCCCTATGTGTTTATTTCCTTTTGTCCGGATACGGGAGTGACAAATACTTATTTCTCCATGGGGATTGATACGTTTCTGCCTGTAATGCAAACCAGGGAACATTTTCACCCTCTCTACTGCCTGGTCTATCCTGGCCTTGATGCTGTGTGTTTGTGCAGCCCTCCTGCTTGGTTGACCAGTTTTCTGTTGCTAATGGCGCCGGGAGTAGTTTGCAGGAAAATAACTGAATCAACAGCAAGTAATCTATCTTTAGTAATCATTATCATTTCCTCTGCCCTCTCCCAGCGTGCTCATACGTTCCAGTGCATATCAGACTCGGCTCACAATGAGCAGATCAGAGTTCAAGGGGTCGAGACAGAGATACAGCATCAGGCTGCTTCTCTCCTCCTATTAAGCGAAGCAGCAGGGAGTGGCAACAATATAAAGGAAGTGGAGGAGTGTTTATGCCCCCTCGCCTCCTCGCCATTATCATTTTCTCACATCAACGTCGAAATAGGTGGCCAGAACCATGTGTGTGTGTGTGTGTGCACTGGCAGACCTCCTCTGCCCTCTGTGCTCCCACTGCAAACAGAGACTGGCCACACAGTGACAGCTAATGAAGATCGATCAGTAATTGCTCTTTTCACGCTAATCACTCGTCGAATTCAGTTTGATTGTCGGCTGAGAACGACATCATAACCGTCAACCTGCAATTACAGCTCAGCTTTGAAAGCTGCTCATTTTTAAATCTGCGTAGAATAACCTCTTCACAGCTCACGACAAAAACCCTCTCCTTAAATTGAAATCCTAAAATATACACAGTGGTCACCATAGTCCACCATTTGGACAGTATCATTTCTTTGTGACAACTAATTAGGGAAACAAGGCTGTGGGAAGTTTTCCTTCCTGGAAACAAAAACAGTCCGCACACAACAGCAGTTGTGATCAAGATGAAGCCATTGCAGGTGATCCAATCGCTGCTGGACTTTGAATTGCTGTCATGTCAAGTTTACATACTGTATCATACTCTTTCTTCAGAGTAATTATCTTTGCCTCATTTTCCCAACAAAGGCAGATTTAGAGTAAAAGTGACAATATTTGCTTCATTGGTAATCGATCTCTGCCCGTCATCTCTCAGTCAATCACATAACAAAATTGTGTGTTCTTCAGTTATCTCCTTTCATGAATTGATTGATTAGTGAACCTGCACTTCCACTTTGTCGCCTGAACATGTCGTACAATTGAGAGAAGCTGTTAACGCACATTCAGCTGTAATTTGATCAGTCCAAGATTAGTGGTCCATTAATCTCGCTCGAGTCGGAATCGATTGGAACGCAGCTCAGGCTTCTCCTGGGTTGAACATATGCGTAGCTCCCAGATGGTGCCCTCCCCTCAGAGGCCTGCAGAGTCGAACACATACAGGATCTACACTCACATCTGGGGCGCGATCCTCCCCTCACCACACAAGAGAAACACAACAGGGCCATCGAGGCTTATGCATAAATGTTGCTTCCTCATACGTCTTCTGTGAAATCACGGTGTAGACACCTTGATCATCTCATGGATGACTAATGGGAATATGTTAACCATTGAGAGTAAATGTGTCTTATTAGCATCACCAAGTGGTGAAGATGTGAAACTGTTATGCTCAATAATGCATAGGTGCTTGTGTGAGTGTGTGTGTGTGTGTTTAATCACTGACATACCCTGGTTTGCATGTGTCTGACAATACCCACACAGCAGGTTGGCTCTCTGCTCAGCTAATAAATCCAAGGTCCCCACGGCTCTTTCAACCTTTTCGGTGCCCAAAGCACAAAGCATATGGTGGCAGGCATTGGGAACTCTTTTTATTTACTGCAGAGTGAGGAGAAACACACACACACACACACACACACACACACACTCACACACTCACACACTCACACACGCAACCAGTGTATCCAATCCTGTGAGGCCACACTGATGTGTATGAGGTAGGCTGGGGGTGCACTTAATTATTTGCGGAACACTATTCTTTTAAAGGATTGATTGAAGGAACCTGATTAACTTTTCAAAAGATTATAAAAGATAACCGTCATTTCTGTCTCCCTCCTCTTTCCCTCCTTCCACCTCTGCCGACAGATACCTGAAACCCGACTCAGAGAAGAAATCCAAGCACAAAACAGCGGTGATGAAGAGGACCCTCAACCCTGAGTTCAACGAGGTATTGCCGACTCGGCCCATCACCGAGCTCACACTGTGGCTCATCTTCTTGGCCCCTCTCCCTCACTTTACCTCTTTACTTCAGTCTCCTCTCATCTCCGTCCCCCCTCCACGTGATATCTCACTGTGACCACAAACCAGAGATGAAGGCCTCCTGCACACCTGCCCTCCTCTTGTAGTGGCATGCTGGGAGTTTGTTGAACCTCTCTTGTGCGGCCACATTCATCCAACGTCTGTACTTTCCAGATTATGGTAGAAATACAAGGCTGGAGACTTAAGTAGGGCATGCAAAATCCTATCATATTGAATTGAAATTGAAATATCATATTTCAAGCGGAGGAAGGAGCACAAGGCTACAAATAGTAGAGGGGGAAGCATGCACAGGAAGTTAGATAGTGGAAACTAAGGAAGGAGGAGTGTCACTCAGGGGTTCAGGACTGAGGTGCAACAGGCCCTGGGAGATCTTGAAGGTTGAAAAGGTGAGTACAGATGAGATGATGAGGGAAACTGACAGGAGGGCGTGTGTTGTTTCCTCTGGACTGAGGAACATCATATGTGGGGTCAAATGTTTGGAGATGAGGTGAGGAAGAGATGGACAAAGGATGTTGGCGATAGAGCAGCCAGGAGGGAAATGAGGAAGAGAAGGTTCATGATGTCATGAGAGAGGACATTGGGATAGTTGGTGTATGTGTGTAGGACACGAAGGTGTTGGCAGATAGAGGAGCCAGCTGAAAGAAGTGGACAAAACTTTGTCCAGGGACATGTCAGCACTTCACAATCTGTGTATGTGTCGACCTCAGGAGTTTTTCTACGAGATCTCCCTTTCGGAGCTGGTCAAGAAGACACTGGAGATAACGGTGTGGGATTACGATCTGGGTCGCTCCAATGACTTCATAGGTGAGCCCAAGCTTGACATTGAACTTGACCAATGTGATCTGGAGTCTCTCATCACTACAGAGGTCCCAACAAATCACATCAAACATCCTTATGATGCCATGTTTAGGCCAAAATCATTACCATATTTTCAAATAATTTGTTCATTAACACCTCACCTACTTAAGCACTGTCAAGCCACAAGCACTGATACTTATGATCTGATTTACTTGCCCTGCTTTACCAAACACCTGGAAGACACAAATGACAAATTATCGCTAAATACCTCCACACGGCAGATAATTCCTGAGGTGCAAGTCTTTCAGAAGTTGGAATTTAAATGAGCAGATGTTGCAATGTTTTCCTCCAGTCATCCTGTTGGCTGGTGTTGGGACAGAGAAAACCAAATCATCTGTGTCCTGTATTCACGCTTCGCAGCCAGCAATCAGAAATAATCTTCATCCTGCACTCCGTGTCTGTCTTGGGAAACTGCACAATTACTGCTCTCTTCCTAGTATCTGCGGCCCGGAGCTTCATTGTTATTAGAAGACGCCGGTTTTTGGAGCTGCAGAGCAGACGGAGAGCCGTCTGCTAGTCTCCCCAGTGCAGTAAACATCTATTCGAGGATAGTTCGGGCAATGAATGTGTGATAAATAACGCACAGATCCCACATGCTTAGATGAGTTGGTGGAGCGGAGGCGCTGTGAAAATGCAGAAAGTAAAGCCAGCATACTTTAAAAGTCTAAATACGTAACGTTTAATTGTGAAATTTCATCCACGTTTACTGTTCTGTGCTACTAGGAATGCTAAATCACACCATTCTGTGAATAATTAACGGTTCTCTCTCTGGCCTGCAGGGGGAGTGGTTCTAAGCTGTCACTCTCAGGGCGACGCCCTTCGTCACTGGATGGACTGTCTTAAGAATAAGGGCCAGAGGGTGGAGCGATGGCACATTCTGACCAATGAGCTGCCGCACAGCCTCAGCCATGACTAAGGGCGGAGACCAAGCAAGCTTGCATGGCTAAAACAGTGACCTGGCGATTGCCACTTGGTACAGACTGTTTCAAACTCCACTACGGAAGTTAGCACGAGCAAAGACAGAAAGTGTAATATAAGTGCCAGCATGAAGGCTTCAAGCACGGGTGCGAGAAGCTAAAGCGCAGCATGGCCGTGTGCCTTCATGATTCATTAGTTGTCCACAGCAGGAAATGCTCGTTAGTTGTCGTCAGCACCATCAGTGTTTACTTCTCAACGTCATACCTCCACACGCTAGCATGATGCCATAAATGGGCACGACTAAGTGTGACAACAAGTGGGGGACCTCGCAAAAATAGATGTGAGATAGACCTGATCTGGTAACACATTGGATACAGTATCTGGAGAAAGTCTGAGAATGATTTTACAGATTTACGGATGAAGTGACAATGAAATCTGTGCAACTACTCCTTTGAGCAAAAATCCAAAGAAGCACAGCTTTTACTGACAATGCAAACACAAAAGCATATACTTACTTGCATTCTACTTAAATACATTAACATGCTGGATTGACCTGCTGGCTCTTCAGGTCACGTTTAGCCTTGGTGAACCAATTCTTGTAGGATAAATGGCAAATGAGAAGGCCTGCAAAAAGACATAAACAGGTGAGAGTAGAGAGGGGAGATGTTGAGACGTGCTGAACAAATGTAGCTTAGACAAGAGAGCCACATAAGTTTTGACATAATTCATCAAAACCTCTACTGTTTTTTTCCTCCCATGCTCCTCCTCTCTGAAAACATTCACATTGCAATTCACAATGAGTATCCAAAGTGTTTACCTGCCTCCTCCTATTTATCTGCACAGCTGCGTGTGAAGGCTCTCACTCCTCCACGCTGCTGCTTTCTCTGTTGTGCTTTTCTCGTGAATTTGTGGCCAGGTGCCCACAGATATCCGGTGGGGGAGTGTATACCTATGTGTCTCTGAGGGGGCGAAGTGGGTTAAAAAAAAAGGTGCTAATACTACCATAGTCTGGATGAGAGTTAGAAATTGTTTTGGAGGATTCCAGGTGGTTCTTGTGTTTCCCACACTGGTATAGGCAATCACATCTGGATGTCTGGTCAAGTTTTGATTTTCGGCAACACAGAACTGACAGCATGTACACAGCGTAAACACTCTCAAAAACCCAGCTGGTACAAACTTGAATATATTCCACCATCTATCCATAACCGTGTGTAATGATGCATGGACTGAAGTCTTCTGGCACACAGAATTAAAAACCACTTCTGTCACCTGCACAGCTGCACCCTATGCTCATTGCCATCAACTGAATGATGATGATATGTCAATGCAAGTGGTTCTTCCTTGTTGTCGCATGATGCAATATGTTGATATACTTCTTTATAATGCTAGACTTCCCCCCTGCCTGTTTTCTAATTGAAAGTGTAAGAGGGTATTGTTTATGTGAGGCATAATGAATAAATCAGGTATGGTTCATGCTAAGTTCTCCTCCGTTGACAGTGTTGTTATCTGTTATGCACGACTGAATGTACGAATGTGGCTTTGTATAAACTTCACTGGTGTTTACACTGATCTTGTGCTTTACAGGGGTCTTGTACTTCAATTTCTATGAGGTGTTTTATGTACAATGCAACAATAAATTTGGAATGCGATACAATACACTGTGGATAGTGTGGGTTTGTTTTGTCCGAATATGTGTTGGAGAGAATACAAATTAAGATAATATTTCTGCAGGAATTTCAGTGATTTAGACAACCTAATCGCGGACAACAATTGTTTATTGATGATTCTTTACAAACTGCTGCTGGAATCTAAGCAAGGGAATCGATGTTTAACATCCCCCGCCAAGGTCAAGCAGGGTCAGGAGTGAAACTGAAAAGTGATCTTTGCTGTGGATTAGTGGATCAGTTTCCACATTTGAACGCTCCCACAATTCAAACCTCACACCATGACGTTTTGTTTAATGAGAGGTTTCTTGTCTTCTGATGAATGAATGCTCCCATGGGGAGTTTTGAGAAATGTGATGTGAATGGCATACCACTTCATTTAATGAGTTAAGTATTCATTTCAATGTCGATGGCACAAACTTTGTGAAGGTTGCTAAGGTGTATGGCCTGTCGGGACCTTTCCCCTCCCTAGTTAGCAATCCTGGCAGTGATCGCAATCATCATCGAACTGACAAATAATAGCAACATAAATCTATTCAAAAGGGCCTTGGCCTGTGCGAGAAAGGTTACGACTGCTTTTTTATTGAATTCCTTCAACACCAAAATTATTCTGTACATCGTGTTTGACACATTCATCAATGCTTATTCTGAGCTTGTTGTGACTGATAAATATTGAATCTTTCAATGCAATAGATATTTGACACCTGCTTGATCAGAGATGTAGGTTTGGAGATAAACAGGTGTTGTAAGTAATCAGCAAAGCTGTCTTGGTTTTCAGCAGCTGGAGAAGGATTAGGAGTTCAAGCAACATTGACTCACTCGTTATGGTGATAGGCTTCCTTATTAAACAGGTCCATTTAGGCTGGGAGGTGAACTAATCGATATGGGATATGTGAGGAGCGATCAATACTGTAACACTTGTCCTGTAACACAAAGGTTGATCAGTTGTCCTTTGCGGGAGTGCATGTCAATGCAGAAATAACGAGATCTTCTGGGAGAACCAAACATCCCATGTGCGTGAACCTGATGTGCAGGTTGGCCACACACCTTGCATCCAACAAATGAAATATCGATGCTCTACTTGCATGACGATGGATGCCCAAGGGAGGGATTGGGATACCATTTTATTGAAGGTGATGAAAAAAAAGGTATGGGGGATCACACATCCATGAATCTGTGGCATCATGCAATTTAGTCAGCATCATTCTGACAAAAACTTCATTTTGCAACATCATGCAGATGCAGTTGACTGCGATTTAAAAATCTCTATCCAAATCAGACCAAGCAGAAAATTACGTTTGCAAATCACCTTTAATCAGGTTTGGTGGGGAACACTTATCACTTCAGCATCTCAAACTTGCTGCATAAAGAAAGCAGGAATGTAACAGGAGGAATAGGAGCTGACTATGGAATGGCGTCCCCTACAAGTCTGTGCTTGGCCCCTCTTCCAGGCATGGGTCGGCTGATGCTGAGGGGTGGAGAGAACTTTCATTACTGTGGCAGTGGAGAGGTGTGTGTGTGTGCGTGTGTGTGTGTGTGTGTGTGGGTGTGGGTGTGGGTGTGGGTGTGGGTGTGCTTACCTGGGCGACTGTGATGGCCTTTGGCACTGTAAAGAGATGCAGGGTTGCAGTGTGGCTCTGGAGACCCTCGACGTTTGTGGGACGTGAAGCGTTTGGCTTTGTCTCGGCTCTTTCCTGCAGTGAGTTGGACAAAAAGCAAGAGGAAGAGCATCACGTGCAAACAGACAGCAGGAGAGATGGCTGATGCTCCCTGGCAGAGGGATGTAAAAATAAACTCATGAAGTCTCCTGCCGGTCCCCTGACAACCCAGTTTATCCTCTGCTAATTTACTGGTTAAGCCATGCTGGTACCATCTCGCCGTAACCTTTTATTCTGCCTTGATGTGGTGAGTCTGGCAGATTGTGGCTTTTCTGATAAACACAGACACACACACACACAAACACACACACACACACGCACACTCACCATCTTTGTGGGACACCATTGGGAGTTTGTCAGCTATGTTTTTGAGAGCTGGAGAGTTCAGGCGCTGTCTGTAAATAGGCATGTCTTGTCCAAAGGCATCAATGTCAAACTCCTACATGCATGGAGGCATGAGAGGACACACAGACACAGACACAGACACACACACACACACACACAAATGTTGGACATCTCAAGCACACAGCCTGCATGTTTCAGCAGTAATGGATGTTCATGGGGACTACGGTTCATATTGTGGTGATTAAAGTCCAAATCAACATTGAGGGAAAACCAGGCTAATAAACAAAAAAACTAGAGATGTCCGATAATATCGGCCCACCGATATTATCGGCCCGATATTAGCATAAAAATGTAATATCGGTATCAGATTTTTTTGCTTTAAAACCGATAAAATAAAAACCGATAAAAATACAATAATGCGTGCGTTATTCTGAAATAGTCCCTATGCGCTCCTGAAGCATTTACCGGCGCACATATTGGTATCGGCTGTTATCGGTATTGGTAAATTGAGAGTTGGACAATATCGGCATATCGATTATCGGCAAAAAAGCCAATATCGGACATCCCTACCTTTTTGTGTACCGGGTTGTAAATGTGATGTAGCAGCCTGATCGTTTGTGCACTCACCCATGACTGTACATTAAATAATTATTGGGACTAATATATTGAGAGGTTTATAGTCCCTCCAACACACATACATGCGCCTGTCCATGTACCTGAACCATGCTGTCAATCTCTGAAAGGATGTCTTGCATGTTGTGACCCTGGTGCCGTCGGGTGGGAGACACTCGAAGGGACCTGCTCTTCGCAGGAAATCGCTCACTGCACATCAGGCAGACAGTATGTATGTAAGAGTGAGAGAGAGAGGGCAAGGGAGGGAGAGAGAGAGGGCGAGGGAGAGAGGGTGAGAGAGAGAGAGCGAGAGGAGGAGGAAGAGAGACAGAGGAAGAGCGAGGAAATGGTAGAGAGTGAGTGGGAGAAGACTGAAGTTCATTTGATGGCTTAGTGTTATCATTTATGATCCCTGAGACACACACATGTACACGGGGTCCAAAGAGCAATGAATGTGAATGTCACATGTGAAATTTTGTGCTAGGGCTAATTGAAAAGTTTCATAATGCATCAAAATCATAATTGGTGTCAGGGCCGATCTCACCTGCTGCAGTGATGGCGGCCGTAGACCGTGTAGGGCCTGTTTGATTTGTGGACTGGGAGCCCAGGAGCACAGGGCAGCGCCACACACTGGCTGTTATGACAGAAAAGAAGAATTCCATACAATTCAAAGTTTTTCCACTTACCGGCATCAATAACAGAGATGTCAGCTCTTTTCATCATACGTACACTTGAACTGTGAGACGGGATCTACCAGTATCTACCAAATCTACCAGTAATTGCATGATCTTCAAATAACTAATTTGCAACCTATTGCATGAAATGAGTATTTCAAAATAGAACACAATATTCAGTATAGAAACCTTTGTTTACAATTTTTTTGGTTTACAGATGTCAAACATTTCCTGTGGTTCTTGACCAGTTTGAAAACACTGCAGCAGGGATTTTTTTTTTGGCTCACGCTTCCAAACAGATCTTTTCCCATCTTTCGGGTTTCGGGGATGTTGCTAGGCATAGCTCCATCCATCCTCGTCTCAACACAGTGGAGTCATTCCATCCCTTCTATGGGATAGCACTCCCAAAGCACGATGTTTCCATCCCCATATTTTGGTCGCATCAGACCACATGGCCTTCTCTAATGTCTCCTCTGGATCATCCAGATGGTCACACTTAAGACAAACTTAAGACATGCCTGGACATGAGCTGGCTTGTGCAGGAAGACCCTCTGTGCTCTGCAGGATTTTTTTCTCTGGCAGTGTGTTGTGTTGACCTTTCATATAGTGGTCACAGCTCTCTTCAGGTCACTGATCAGGTCCTTATGTGTAATTCTGGGCTGATCCCTTCCCTTTCTCATCATCACCGATACCGGCCATGCGGTGCAAACTTGCATGAAGGCCCAGTCTGCGGGAAACTGACAGTCAGATTTTTCCATTTTCTAATGATTAAGCCATAGCTTGTTGCCCTTGGCCACCAAGGTGCTTGCCCATTGTCCTGTAGTCTATCCCGCCTTGTGCATGTCAACATCTTTATCCCTGTTGTCCCTAGACAGCTCTTTGGCCTTGCCCATGCTGGAAAGGTTGTTCTCTGATTGGTTGAGTGTATAGTCTTTTAAATAGGTAACAAGCTCAGACGGTGCAATTAATACAGGTAATGGCAGATACAATTGCCCCTTAAATAATGACCAACAGGTCTATGAGAGCCAGAAATCTTGCTGAGAGATTGGTGATAAAATACAGTATATAGCATTTCAAGCAATAATATTCAGTTGAATTATTTAAAGGTCACACAATGTGATCTCTTGGATGTTTTTAGACTCTGTCTTTCACATTTGTGTCTCCACAGGTTTACCATAGGTGTCCCATGATGAAAATTACAGACATCAACATTCTTCCTTGGTGGAAAAACTTGCAAAATTACCGTAGTGGTAAATTAAAGTAGTGTGTATTTATTTTCCCCTCTGTAAGGGAGGATAATTCAAAGTGCCAGTCATTCTTTAGCTGAATTAGAGTGCTATGTTGTGAAATGTGGTTTCTGTTGCCCCAACTCACGGTCCTGGTGTGTGTATGGATATGGGCCGGTCGCAGGATAGGCAGTTGAATCTGTCCACGAGTTGTCTGGAATGGGGAAAAAAAGCAAATATTGCGTCTCCCATCTGAAGTGACCAAGCTCTGTAGACTCTTGACAGACGTCGAGTGGACATGGCGGCTTTGATTACTTCCGAACAACAGCCGCATCATCCTGCTCAGGTGCTGTCTGACTCTGCAGCCTCTTGTACGTGTTTTTCCAGCGATCCTCCAGCTGCTTCTTCACCGAGTCCAGCTCAATCCGGTTAGACTGTGGCCAAAACTAGATGTAACTCATTCAGTAGAAGCTGCTTGGTGTGGTGATGGCACGGGGGTAATCTTTTACCTTGCACTCCATCTCTGTGTAAACCTTATCGATGACCTTTTGCCAGTCATGGTCCTGATCGCTGACTTTGCTCAGCAGCTGGTGGACAGTGCTCTTCAATTGCTCGGTCACAGAGTCAAACTGCATCCGGCTCACCATGTCATCCAGGGCACATTTGTCTGCTTTCTTTTAGTTGGAAAGACAAACAACATCAGCAATTAACAGTTTTATCTCTGTCATTCCAAAGTAGGTGATCATTAAATTACATTTTTCATTTTTCCATGCAAATAAGGTTTGTGTTGTGAAGAACAAAAATGAACAAGATTATGCAGTAAGTGTGGCAGGTCGAGAGGCATTTGCGGGTTTGTTTATTTTGTAAATATTAATTAAGAGCTCAGTCTTCTGCTGTCAGGCCATTTTTGACCTTGTGACAACTAAAACCAGTTCCTGCATGTCACAGCAATAATGATATTCTAATGCTGTATGAGGACAGATGATGTGTTTTATGGAGCCTGGCAGTAATCTGCCATGCTAAGGTAACTGTCCAATCAACGCGACGCCATTAATATCTAGAGGGTTGCTAAATCAGATGTGGAGGCTGGAAAATCTGATGTTGCTTGACATTCAAATATGTCAATCATCCAATCTGTGGCCAGAAAATGGTTTATTTTTTTCTGCTTGAGTGAGATCATTTTGGCATCTTCATCAACAATAATGACACAACAATTTCACCCGTTTGACCTGCCAAACTGACCCCTGCAACCTAAACCTTGTCCACTTACAATTTCAATTTCCGTTTTGATCAGCTCTTTGTCTGCCTTCTTCCCTTCAAGGTGCTCCATCCTCTTGTACAGTTGCTGTGAACACAGCAAATCGATGGTGTTAATGAAATAGTGTTGTTGATTAAACCCACTGGCCGTTTCCATTTCCTACCCATTTTCCTCTCTGACCTCTATATGGCGTTGTGTCTGGCTGCTGTCATCCTGTAGTTGCCTGCTGCTTTGATGGAGTTTTTCACATTCAGCTTGCACCTGTTTTACAACCATCTGCACGTTCTGCATGTCCATGATCAATCCCTTATTCTGAGGCACACACACCCAAACACATAGAAGTACACACAACACAGAGACCAATGGGAATCCAGTCTGTCAGAATGATGTCTAGACTGAGCAGAGAATGACACAGAATGGGCCAACCCTTTGAGCTCCCCAAATCATAAATATCCAAACAAAGACAAGACATTGTGGGGTGAAGCCAAACATACACTCCCTCAAATCCAAACCCACACACCCCCTGTGTGTTAATGTGTATTGAATCCACGCCTGAGCTGCTTTCTCTTCATTGGCTTCTCAATATCGTTAACATCTATTCGCACAATTGTCCAACTCTAGAAAAAAACGATGTACTACCTTCTCGCCATTGCCCATCAGGGACTTGATCAAAGCTCCCTGGTGGTTGAGTTCATCTTGCAAGTTTTTATCCACATCCTTCGTTCCTGAACACGCAAAATAGGACCACAATATTGTAAGCAAGCATCTCTCTGGGACGATGGATAGTTAAAGGTTGGTGTGCTAGAGCTAAGCACTTCCCAAACAATAGCCTTGATATAAAGCAAGCGAATGAACAAACAGGTCAAATCCCCCTGCAGACTCACCCTTTTCATTGATGAGCTGCTTGAGTTCCTCCATCTGAGCCTGATCAGCTTTGTGTGTCTCTAGTTCTGTCACACGAGTCTCCAGGCGACTGTGTTGCTCCTTCAGTTTGTAGAGACTTCTAAGGGCCTCTACTGTCTCAGGGTAATGCTCTGCGCCGTTAGCTGTCGCAGAGATGGTCTTTGTCTCCATTTGTGGTGGAGTATAACTCTGTGGGTGGTCTGCAGCCTTGATGGGAGTTTCATCAAGAAGCGATGACAACGGGAGGTCGAGGCTTAATGGTATCTGACGGTCACTGACGTTAGTCAGACAAATGGTGGAAGTCTTTGCAGGCTCAGGGCGTGAGCAGAAGTCATGGCGCTCCTCAGCGTTGGAAGAGGCAAAGATGATGGGAGTAGATTCAGATTTATTGTCTCTGGATAGATCAGCAATTGAACCAACGGGTTCCTGTTAATGAGGTGAAAACACTTGTGAGGATAGTAAGTGAGGAACATTTGCAGTTTTGAATTAATCGTTATGAGCAGTTGCACAATTGCATCCTGGATAATGCAGCTCAAAATAAAACTGACACTCCACCTCTTTTGCAAACCGCACTGAGAGAACATGGTGTATGCATGTGTGGATGGTGTATGTGCACGTCTGACCTCTTCAAAGCTCCCTCTGTCTCCAAGCAGAGCTGACTGCATGTCGTCCCAGGTCACAAACTGACTCAGCTCCTCCCGGTCTGGTTGGTGTTGAACCATGTTCCTAAGAGATCTCTATGGGATTGGAAATGACACATTAAACCCCCCTGTAGAGGTCATTGCTGTTGGAAAGAGCCAACAGAACAGGCTACACAAGGAGGGGCCAGATAGAAAGACATTTATCAACAGAAAGCATTTATTTTGTTGACAGCAGCTGTACTGACATGTTTATGAAGTTTACGTAAATGTTGTCTAAATTAGGACTGAAACAAATGTATGACAAAGGAGAGACTTTCTCACAGTGGTGGTCTCCAGGTCGGCCACACGGTGGCAGCATTCCTCCAACGCAGCGAGCGTCCCCGCCAAAGCGTCGACATTGATCTGGACGGAGACAAACACATTTTCCACCCACAAATGTGTATCAGAATGTTATATTGTGCGCATTGTAGTGTGTTATCCACTGAAGATCCGATTCAATTGGATTGCCCATGCTATCATGAGCCTGTTAGCTTCAGTGTGTGTTTGACCTTCCCCATGTGCAGGTGGAGCTCCTTCATGCTTTCTTTCAAACTCTGCATCTCCTCCAGCAGACTCTGCGTGAGCTCCAGGGCCTGGAAGGACAAACCAACTATGATAATGTAGGTGACCCTCGGAGGCAACGGTACAGAAGTACCAAGGTGAGAGGTGGGACATGGAAATGAAATATGATTTTGCCCCGAGCATGACTTTGTCTCATACAGTGATAGATCATGGACATTTGTTGAAGCATGCCGTATTTAAATGTAAATTTAAGATTATGAGATCCAGCCGCAATCATGTCAATCTGGCCAATCACCGTGTATGACGGGCGGCGCTTTGGCTGAATGACACCTGTAGCCTGCATTAATACCGCGTTCCAGGCCACTCGTAACTTGTAATTTACCAGTTAAAAGTGGGCAAGGCAACAGCCAAACCCGTGAACTCACGACTTTGAGCTCGATTATACTTAAGTACTCCAACTTCCGTGTTCGGCGTCACGTAGTATATTTTTTGTACCCAAAAATGACTAAAGTTACTGGTACGAGTAGTCTGGAACGCGGCGGAATTGTCAATGGGTGGACTTAATTGGCATATATAGGGAGCTCCTGGGTTACGTTGTCCCCGACCCATGTCGTTCTCGTGGTTACATCGCTGGTGTTGGTGTTGAAAATCAAAAGGGAGAAGATTTAAGTGGTAAAATTACTGAGCAGAAGTAAATGATGCAGAAATTATACTAAAAATATAAAGTAGATGTGGATTGTTATGAAATAACTGACATATATAAAAATAAGACCTCTAAATGTCAGTGCTAAACGTTGAAATGACTGTAGATACCTATAAGACATGTAGGACTTGTAGGGAGATGTGCAGATAAATACAGCGTCATGCGTCGGTAGCCAAAGAGGAAGACATCACCTCCAGTCATGGGTTACAAGTTACAGTGGACATCATGAAGCGTACAGAAAGGGGGGAAAGTGCAACCGGCAATGACCGTATGCATGTTTTAAGGTAAAACAGTGAGTTCCGACTTCCGTCGAAATTCTGTTTCAGTCGCGTCGTGGGAACGGAACGGCGACGTAAATCGGGAACCCCTGTTTTCCAAAAAGTGAAGAGACACATTGTAACAATAATACTGTATGTAGAAGTAACACTGACTTTCATTAGCGTTAACTATTACCTTGCAATAATAATACTGAATCATTAGATGCGGAAAATATCCCGCAAACGTTTACCTTGGTGCAAAAGTGACAGCAAATTTTACAGACGATGTCTCACATTACACCTAGTGAGCCCTACTTAGTCGATGACAAAAGAAAAGGTATGGCGGAATCCTTTGACATCTCGACACCCTCCGATACTTCAGAATCTTTGTCTCATGTTGTGGTTTCTAAGCGACATATTCTCCACAACATGGACACTGCAACAAGTTCAGATGTTCCGGGAATCCCTCTGTGTGGTGACCCGTACAAGAGAAAGTGACAGAGTGGTTGAATGGCTGTTGGGGACAACACTAACTGTCATGCCTAGGCCTCCATTTACCAAAAAAGAGTCAACATTTGTCTTTGCATTGCAGAGCTTTGTTACAATTTTGTGAGGGAATTACAGGGGTTGTTGGCTATGTTAACTGCTAAAATTACTTTTTTAAAAGGAATTAGGACAAAAGCTGTGTGTGTGTCTGTGTGTGTGTGTGTGCGCGTGTGTGTGTGTGTGCTAGCGTGCGTGTGTGTGTGTGTGTGTGTGTGTGTGTGAGTGTGTTGTGACTCACACGCAAACAAAGGACATTCCTGGGTGTGTGTGTGTGTGTGCGCGCGTCTTTGTGTGTGGTGGGCAAGCTTGTGTTGACAGCCTGTGTGAAATGACATGAAGTGACGCAAAGCAATGCAAAGAGGGAAGAAAATGTGCCTGGCAAATTCTGTAATCGATAAGAGGCAAATAATGAAAATCACTGGTGTATTACATAGTTTTCTATCTGTTATATTAAAACAGCTCTTCAGAATCTCACACTGACATGTGGGATAAACACACAAGGCATGATTAATTAATTTACAATTAAGCCAGACAAATACAGAGCAAATGGAGGTATAATAATGGTTATTCTTTGAAGCATTTATGGCACACTGGAGCCAGTTTTGAACTAAACCAAACCAGAGGGAAACCATTAACATGACTGCTGATAAACGCTAAGCCGTGGTGTCGCTAGAGAAGCCCCAGGGGGGCTTAGGGAGGTCCACGGTTTGACAACAATCCACCTGCAACAGGTTAATGGTTGAACCCAATGGCCTGATCCCAGTGACCTGTGGCACAAAAATGTAGTTGCGTGCAGAGACACAATGGGCCACGTTGAGACAGAGGATACAGCAGTCGACCTAAACCATCCCCATCGTGGACATGAATGATTCAGGCAACTCGAATCATTCACCTGCCCATCCTAGCTTTTCACTATGTGACAGCTATGCTCAGTTCTGTGGGGGACTAATTACCCCCCTGATCACAGACAAACACAGGTAGGGGATAGAGAGAATGAGAGAGAGACAGGAACGGATCAGGATAGATAGGCTAGCAACGACACATAATGCCGACACATGCCGCCTCGAAAGCTCCCTGCCACACAGCTGAGTGTGAAAAAGTCGAAGATACATTTAAAGAAGAGAGAGATGTGGATTGTAATGACATTGGTTTTTCCAATTACAGAGTCATAGTGCCGTCTTCGCCAAATTCTGAGTGTGTTACAATTCTATCTGTGGCATTCCAAATGTTCTCAGTATATATAACAGCTTCATTCTGAAACTCTAACAGATGCCCTGAACTCTAAAGGGTAGCAAAATTTGTGATGAAGATTAATGGTCTACAGCACAATAATGCCCGACGTCCACGTTTCTCCAAGACAAGATGGCAAAATAACGGCCAACAGGTTTGTGCAACAGGCACTAGTGTGGAGCTGTTTCCGTCCCTATTTAAGAGGTGACCTGACAGAAACCTGAACAGAGACATGCAGAGGTCATTTGAGAAGTCATCATGGTGCCTGTCTCCCATTGTCCTCTGCTCTGTCATCAACAGCCTAATGTAATGGCGAAAACTTCAGCTCTGACTACCACAGGCTAGGCCAATGACAAATACCTGCCCCTGTAACTCAAATTGGGTATTCGTGTGAGTTAAAACATTTTCAAATCTCATTAGGTTGGCAAGCAAGAAACACATCGTCGAGTGAGTCCCAGCAGAAAATAGCGGTTTGTTCCTCTGAAATTGTTTCACTTCTGGGCAGAAATGAAACTGTGACATCACACTAGGTGTCTGTCAGCAGTTCAATGTGGAAACATCCATGATTACATCACACACATCGATGTGATCACAGGTGTAATGCACTTCAGGTTTAATCACATTAAGTGGAACATCTATCCTGTGATCTAAATGTGCCACCTCTCTCTTTAGCGAACCCTGGTGGTAGACAATTTTTTTCTGGCGAATAAACAACACCTCATACCCACTCAGTGTTATTGGCCAGTGACACTACAGTATGTGAAGCAAGAATGGTCACTATGAGTTCGGGTGTAGTACATAAAGTAATGGCAGTCATCAAATAATGATATTCAATGTCAATAAAAGTACTGAAGTATCAAATACATGAAATATATTTCTGCATACAAAATTGTTACTTAACCTGTGATTGCACTCTTTTTATTTCAAACATCTTGATTTCCTTTGTGCATGGCTTAGACTGATGAATACACTGGTTTAGCAGGTGCATGAGTATGAATACAGAAGTGAAGTAATAAACTGCTGTGCATTCACCTTGGATACATCATCCTTGTTGGTCTGGATTCGGGACTCGAGGTCCTTCATCTCACCCACTGTGATGGAGGATGGTGGAGGAGATGAAGATGATTCAGTCCTCCCATTTGGAAGCTCCTCTGTGGTAGAGGGTGTGGTGAGCTCTCCAGACTCTTGAGACTCAGGGTGTGTGGGGACAAATGGAACCTCCTTCCATTTTGTCTTGACCTCCCGAATGTCCAGCTGCCTCAGCATGGCATGGAGCAACCTGTGCAGGGCATTAAAGTTGACAGCTCCAACCTCAGGAGTGCCGATGGATAAATTCACCAGCTCAAACAAGCTGATGTCCTCCCCAGACATGTTGATTTCTGTTGGTCTGGAATTGGAACAATATAGTTTGAGAATCTTAACAGCTACTTCATTAGCACAAAGTAAAAAGTCGATGACAGACACACCTAGAAATGTGATGACGTTTGCTGCTTTTACAACTCCATTTCAAATGTAATAATAAAAATTTTGCAGCCTCGGTTGAACCGACAGTATTCAATTAACATTCATCGGCAGCACGATTACTGAGCAGTCAATCTTGACAGTTATTGACGGATGTAATTGCCATTCCAAATGTGTTAATGTCAGTGTTGGGCAGTAGCGGCGTGACAAGTAGCGACGTTACTAGTTTAACTACATTTCTCAGTAGCGTGGTCGTAACGTCGCTGTTTTCTAAATCAAATAGCTTTTAAGTAGTGAAAGTATTTTACTGATCAAATAGCGCGGTAGCGTCCGCAGAAGCTATGTTTTCTCAGGTATTTCTAAGCCGCAGCGGAGCTTTTGCTGTTTTTTTTTTTTTTTTTTTTTGTTTTTTTTA
>OMPJ01015441.1:0-45204 GCA_900312935.1 Carapus acus | reverse complement strand
ATTTTCCTGCAAAAGTGTAGGCTACGATACTTTCGTCTCCGCGAGAAAATAGTGCCGTAACGGCTACCGGTACTCTTGCTTTTACATTCGCGCTTCTGTCACTTCTTCCGACGTGTGTTTGTCGCCGCAGCTTGAAGTACACGTATCATACTTACCCACGCATCGAAAGTTTCATGCTTCCCAAATATGCTGAAAATAATTTTTAAACTGCTCATGTTTGTTCCGTGACAAAGCGTGACGCGAGCAGTAGTACGTAAACAATCCAGAGTGGAACTAAACGCTTTGGCGCGGATTGATATGAATGCAGGAAGTTCAACTCTGAGTCACTGATTTTGCAGCGGTCCGTTATTGATAGTCGAGCGGTCATTATACGAAAATAATGACCGCTCACGTGACCAATATCGGCCAATCAGAACCAAGCATTCACACAAGCCGTGTAATAAGTTATGTTATGTTATGTTATGTTATTCATGTCATGTTATGTTATGAACTGATTTTGCAAGACTCTCGGAACATAAGCAATAGCACAGCAGTAGCGTTTCTATGACACTGTAGTCATATTTTCATCATATTATAAAGGGAATTGGCAATTATCTGATACAAAGTGCAAAAAGAAACATGTATAAAAGGAGCTGTAGATTAGATTTGAGGACTCAGTTCAATTATTTGTCTAATTTCAGTGCCAAAAAAGAGCAGGATTTCAGATTTTTTTGAAGCAGTACATCAGATGAGATGAGATTAGATCAGATTTCAAAAGGTTAGGTCAGAAATTAGGTTGTATTTCTAGTTCATCAGGACTACAATAATAATAATAATCATGGAGATTGCTGAGTATTCAGAAGATCAGTGCTGTATATCTTATGGAAGTGGGTGGTGCCATTTCAGTGACTTGGTTAGCTGTAAAAAGAAATCCTGATAAATGACATTCCTCTAACAAGAAAATCACACAAACTATCAATGACACAATATTCATATATTTCCTTGTCAAGTCAATGTAATTTATGTGTTGAACTGTTTTCTTGACAGTGTTGGTGATTTGTCTGCCTGCACTCACATTCATCCGGAGTGGAGTGTGGAATTTAGTGAGTTTGTGTGGGTTAACTTCTCACAACAAAAGTAGCTTTAAATAATTTAAAATGTGGTTATTGCTGATAAACTTGTTGCACTTTATTGTTGCGATTTGCTTTTTCGGGGATGAGGGTTAGTCAAGTGTCACATTTGAAAAAAAGAGTAGGTCCTTGCAGACTGAGTCACAAGGTTGTTGACACTTGCATTACCTAATCACAGATGTCTGTCATTCACTGACCTTTGCTAATGTTTACATGTTGTCCTTTTTGTTGATAACTCCACTCTGTTCAGAGAGTAGGCTTAGGGCTGGTCAGGTTGACTGCTGTTTGTTTGGCAGTGCTGTCATCTACTGGTATATGTGTGCAACACACAACTCTAATTCAATTCCTTCCAATTCATCAGAGGGGGAGGAACAGGAGATGGTGAGCGCACTGTGATGTGCCTTTTTCATTACTGGAAGCCATTAATCAGCTTCTTATTTGATAAATCTGATATTCTACTTTTTGCCTGTCAGATCAGTGGACAACGCTGTTCAATTTCAACGATGTTTGAAATCAAAATCAAATGTGTTTACAGTATATTATGCCTGGATATGTTAAAATCTGATTTTCTTTTTTTTTTTTCAATCATCTACCTAATGTTCAATGTTGTTCAATGACCTTCTTCCTCTAAACGTTAGAGTATTAGAGTAACTTTTTTTCAGTTATTTAAAACTGTGGTTTACATAACAGCACAGATTCCATTACAAATGCCCAGACTGTGTCAAATACACGTGCCTTCTTTACAACAGAGCGTTTTCAAAAAGAATTTCATATATTAGATTTCAGTATTAGTTTTTGCTTTAATTCTTGCTTTAGGGTATTTTTTTGTTTGTCTGTTTTCTGTCTCTCTCAGCACAGGATTTTTATGAAGTGTATGCATCTGATCTAAATGGATGTTCTGAAGAAATGTCAGACTGAAAGGTGATTGGCCTGCATGGTCACATGGTTTTAGAACGCACGTCAGTGTGGCTACAGATACTGATATCTAAGACAGAGATTCTGATGAAAAGTGGTTGATACAGATGCAATAATTAAATGGAAATGTTTGCTGTGACCCTGCGTTGTTGCATGACTGATTCCTTGCATGTGAATTAACCTGCACGTAAGTAGTTTTTGAGATATGAGCTTATGGTTATTGAACAAAAAAATAAGGGTAGTCTAACACTGTGTGTTGTCAGCGTTACTGACGCAGGTTACTGCTGTTTTTGAAATTTCAATGGTATGGTTAGTGCAAAACGTGTAGTGCAGTATCAACGCTGTTAAGTATGCTGCCAACTTAAGTATTTTTCATTTGGAATCAAACTGGAATTAAATCAGTTATTGTATACATCTTCACCGCTTAATTTTCCTTGATATGTTCTAAGAATATTCAAAGTCTTTTTCAAGACAGAGGTTGCTTTGATGCTTTGTTAGCTGTGAGAATCACATCCTCCACTGTCCATGTACGTGCTGAGACAGGGAAATTATCACTCAAAATTACAATGGGCATCTGTACCTTCTTTTAGTGTTTCCTCATTCTATGCTAATGCTGCTACAAAAACCTGATACTTAAAGTATCCAGAAAACATAAGAATTTGTTAGTCCATAAGAAGCTCCAGAGCATCTAGAGTACCTTTTTTTTTTCTAGTCTGATTCTAATCCATCAAGGGAGTTAACTGCTCAGAGTGAGTATCATAGAACAGCCAATGGTTGGCATCAAAGCACTCAGCTGAGGTGACACAACATGGGGCAGGCTGAGGCTACACCAGAGGGAAAACATGTGCCATCTGACCTCTTTAAGCGTGGCCAAGAGTTTCCTGCTTAACATGCTGACTCCATCACGTGGACTTGGATAAAAGATGGAAAGACTGAGGAGACTCCACTCAGAATTGGAAAAACAAGCACAACAATATAAATGCTATCTTCTTTTTGATTATTGTGTTTTTCCATTTGTGTTTGGTTCCATCAATACCAAATGCAAAATCTGGACTGTGTTAAGAATTTTAGATAGCAGGACAGCGCAAGCAGATGGAGTAATCTTGCAATTACTACAAACAATCATACAAGCGGTCTCCTCCAGTAAATCCCAGTCTGGCAATAAGAGGGGGTTAAAGGAGGAACTGTAGACATTACATGTGTCGGAAGAAAGCAAGGGTCCAACATGTGTCAGGAAATTCTCAATAACAATAACGCTAAAGCTGAGGCCGGAAAAGCTAAAACTCACGGATGCTGATATAAAAGAGAAGGTACATTTCAAGGAGACTATTGTGCTCCAAGACAGGTCAACCTTAAGGCACACATTATTTTATAGAGACTGAATAGTGAAAAAAGTGTACATGTACACAATATACAATGCTGGATACAGGTTTGTGTCACAGAAGAGATTCAAACGGAGAGATGGAAAGCGACATAAATCTGCACTGCAAAAAACAGTAATTCTGCTGACCAAGATTAGTGAGACTTTGTACAAATTCGTGTGAGGATTGTTTTGTTCTGTGCATGAATCTATTTCACGAACAGGCCTGGATTCAGCGTGTTGTCAAGGAGGACTGACAGGTTCTAATCTCTGCATCATGCTGATATCTGCTCGAACCTGCGTGCATGTAAGGCTCCAGATTATTGTTAACAATTCACAGTGATATACCCCCATGAATTTTTCATCACAAACACAGGATAGTTTACATAAAATCAGATTAACAAGACCCACCATTATATCCCCTTAAAGTTCTCCTCAATCCTTGTGATGATGATCATCTGGAGAAGGAAGTCATTATTTGCCAATTACCAAGTTCAGGTGTCGAACTTACTTTGCTCAGGCAGTAAATGATTAATTTTATCACCTGGATGGAGTACTGCTTGAAGGACTACCACACTATAATAAATCAGCTGCCTCTGTCCTCACCAACATAGGGTTAGGGGGCAACAGAGGCCTTTGAGGCCATGATGTGCAGCATTCCATTATACAATCCTCTATGAGAGGGCACTCTTGCAGATGAATGGGAGTCTTTCAATGTGGATTAATCACATTTTCATAGGCATGTGCAGAGAAGATCATAGTGTGGCCATGAAGCCACAATGTTGGCAAACTATATTCTTACAGAAACTGTTGGCAGAGAATGTGTCAGTCAAACAGAGTTTAGGGGATACGTGCTGCTGTGGAGGTTCAGGCCTATTCAAATCACCATTTACACTTTTCTGCTTTCAGAAATACCCTGGAAAAGTAGTGGAACAGCTATGAGTGACTATTTGGAGACAAAAGGTTTTTGACCTTTTTCATCTCGCTGTCTTTAACCTTCAAGCCTCTTGTGAATGTAAGATTGTAACATTTCTATGATTAAAATATGTCCACAGTCTTCCATGTTTTGAAACAAAGGCGACAACGATGTTGGTATTTCAGAAGTAGAAAGAGTAAAATACGTCTGCTAGATCTATTGACCTTTCAAAAAAGTATTCATCTCTGCCTTGAACAAGACTGAATAGACATACTGTATGCATTGAATTGAATATTAATTTTGCCCCTCCTTGACACTTATTTACCGATTCATTTTCTTTTCTAGTGATTTGAGGTTTTGAATGCTGTCACCATTTAACGTTGATTAAAGGTTTTAATTCAGAATGTTTGCCCTGACTGACTTTGTGTGTGAACTACCCTGTGTAGAATGGGTTGGATTCACATCACATCGTGTTGTACACTATACTGATGTAACACAGTACTCACATTGATAGCCAATGGGGGGGTGCGGGTGCATTTCAAACTAGTAACAAATGATTCTCAGTATGACATGCAACCAATGTTGTAATGTCTATCAGGTGTAGTAGTACATTAAACACACAAAGACATAGCTATAACTTAAATGTATGTATAGATAGATAGATAGATAGATAGATAGATAGATAGATAGATAGATAGATAGATAGATAGATAGATAGATAGATAGATAGATAGATAGATAGATAGATAGATGAGAACTTGCAACAATACAATTTATCATATGTGAACGAATGGTCAATAAAATGTCTGTAAGCATCTGTTTCAGAATGTGAGCAGGCTCCATTCCATGCAACATGTGCATCCATTAGCAGGTACATCGGCTTTCCCCTGAAATCTATCGGACAAGCCAAAGGCATATTGGAGAGAGGCCAACCTTTGATGCCCGGCTCGACAGGCAGTGATACCTGTAAGAAGAAAAACAGAGACACCACAGAGCAAATGTGACTGTAGAAGGCAGGCAAGGAGCAGGTACAGCAGATGCACTGAACATTGAATGGATGAAGTATTGTCAAGGAGGACAAGAAGGAATGTAGACAAAGGAAGAGCAGCTGTAAGTAGCACACATGGGCAGCTACATTTAGAGTGAGATATTGTGTTGAGAGTGAAATGCAGCAGGCTTCGTTTTACATTCATCCATCATCGCGTAAGTAACACAGGCAGACAATCACTGATGTCTACATGGGTTGTTACCTCACCTTGAGTTAGAGTGTAGGGATAATTCAGCGGTGACATTAATCTGACATGCAACACATCACTGCTCTCATGCCACTGGTAGCCTTGCTTTTGAATTAGTTATCAAACCATGAATGATAAGACACACTTACAGCCAAACATACAGACAAAAACAATGTCCAATCTTAACATGGATTGGATTCCAATGCTTTGAAGCAGATCATTACACAAGTGCGTCAGTTTGTGTGTGCGTGTGTGCGAGTGTATGTGCGTCTGTGTGCGTGCGTGTGTGCACGTGAGTGTGCATGTGTGTCCTACATCCAAGATGGTGTGACAGCTCGCCACATTTATCCACCGTCAGGTATCACATCCTTTCCCTTTGCACCAAAACTGCTTTAAGATTTTATCACCGTCTAAACCAGGTGGTGTTGTCAGCTGGGTTTGGTAAATTGTTGATGATATTGCTCCATGGAAAATGTGTAGTTTTATGATGTGCACATAAATTTTGCATTTCTATTCACTCTACAGAAACTTGCAAGTGTTTGTTCACCACATGGAGATGTATTGTTTTCCGTAATACAGACAGGATGAGACCTGTTTGTGTGTTTGATGGAGAAAATATAGGAGATAGGTGCAGACTGTGAGGTCTTAAATAAGGCTTTGAAAATCTGATGGCTTTGAAGATCACGAACAAACTACGATATGTGAGTTCAGTGATCGTAACAACATTTTTAATGCAAAACAAATTCCCAAATTTTGTCCCACTCCCACCAACGGAGGGACGTCTGTTTGTTTTGTAAGTCGGTACACTTGCACGTGTTTTCTGCTCTGGTGAACGACCCTCTCTTAACTGTGAAAGAGCAGAGCCAAAAACGAGTCATACAGTAACAATGATTAGCGTTCAGGCAAAGGAGCAATCAGATTCTGAAATTGCATTGAAATTACAGAAGCTGCAAGGATTGATAAATAAAATAGAAAAGCTGGGACAAGATGTTTCTAAAAATGTAATGTCATTATCTAGCAGTTTCACACAAATCATCCTTTAAAATAGTAAAACATTAACCTCCAGATGGAGGAAATATATGGCCTGTCTCTGGAGTATGCAACCGATAAATTGTGTATTTTGAAGAGCTGTGTTTTCATCAGAATAAATCACTCCTACACATTACTGCAATGCAAAAAAACTGTCATTGTGTTACTAAGATAAACAATGTCATTAACATACACCAAATGAACAAAACAATTTTAAGAGTTCATGCTTGAAATTGGTTGCATGTGCAAAAAAAGCCAGAAAGACCCCTACAATCATTCTATGGAATATGACGCTTCACTCTGATATGTTTGGTAAAAACAAGCAGTCAACGTCAGCCAAAAAAAAAAGATTCAGTATTTGTATCAGTACACTCACAAACATTATGCAAGAGAAAGAACATTGGGTGGACATCGTTATTGTGAAAGTCAGAGTTAATATCTTATATCATGAGATCATGTAACATGATAACAAACAACAATTTAAGTAAAACGCAGCCCCCTGAAGTGAGCCAGCTCCAGAGTAAGAGCTGCTTTTGCAACCGCTGGATAATCAACAGTCTCTCACAACGTCAACATTCCCGATGTAGTGTTATTCCCTTGTGAGACATTCTGTACTGTTGTGCATTTGTGACACAGCTCCGATGACAGCTTGCATTATGCAAAGGTAGAGCAGCAAAAAGAAGTTGTGAAAATCCATATCTGTAGCCATGTAAACACTTTTTTTTAGATTTTTGTCATACAACTACCAACCACACGATTAACAACATCCAATGCATATCTTGACAGCAGTATCATTTATGTATTTCATCTATAGGCTTTACCTATATTCCAGACGTAATATCCAATAATGTTTCATAAACTGTATTACATGGTTTGAATTTGACATTTTGCCTTGACTGTAATACAGGAAAAAAAAATCTGAATTCTTAGTATGGGTACTGTTGCTGAGAGAATAGATTTTAACTGTACAAGTGATGAAATGTTTCTGGCAGCCTATCATGTGAAATTTCAGCATTGAATGACAGCAATGAAATAATAACTGAATGACAATAATTCATCATACTTAACAGATCATGGCTTTAGAGAGGCCACTTGAAAGTTAACAGCAGAAATATATTAATCCTGAATCTTCATCCTCAATGAAGGACAGAATTAGTTCATTTGTTAAACGTCCCATGATTGCAAACTTACAGACAGTTGCTTAAGCGAGTAATATTCATTTTAACCTTTTACAGGTGCTTTTTAGATCAGGAAAGGAGAACATCTCAAATAAATAAATAAATAAATAAATAGATAGATAGATAGATAGATAGATAGATAGATAGATAGATAGATAGATAGATAGATAGATAGATAGATAGATAGATAGATAAATATGTGCTTATTTATGTACATTTAAGTAAAATATGTGTGCATACTGTAAAACTGTGCATGTGTATTTCATTTTAAGTACAAGTGCTTAGTAATGTACAGTATAGGTACATGTACATATTGTATATATGCATATGGTGTGTGTGTGTGTGTGTGTGTTTGTGTGTGGAGAGAAGTATTGATAGTTACTCGAAATAACATAGAATGTTACCATATTTCACTGTATATACAGTAATAGTATTCTTCAGCATCTTGGTAGACAGTGCACTGAGGGGGCAAAGGGTGAAGTGCAAACAGGTTGGCATGGTTGGAGGAGAGTATCAGAGGTGCTTTGCGATAGGTGAATAAGAGCTCAACTGAAAGAAGTTAAGGAGGACATGAGGGCAGTGAGTGTTTCAGCAGATGACTTGAAGGACAGAGGAAAGTGAAGAAGGATCATCCTCTGTGGCCACTCCAGAAGGGAACAACTGAAAGCAGAAAACTACACTATACACTACCAAGCGCGACTGTGATTTATGAGACCAGGGAAGACGAGTTTTGTACAACTGGCCGATTTCCTGCATGAACGGTAATCCTATGAGGAATGAATAAATGAATGATAGAGGAATTTACAATACTGATTTGACTTGGTTAAACTGTATGTTCTGAAATCTGAACAATATTATTCCTTCTAACTGTATTCACACTTTAAACAGCAGATTTGATGCTGAGCACTTTTAGAATATGGTTGGGGGAGAGCAGCACTATTTACCAGCCAACATACTCTGCTCTGTTTTATGCATTCACAGTCAGTTCAAAGTCCTCCATCTGGTGAGCATCAGTTCAGCAGATAAGAACCGGGGGGGTCTCTGGGTGTTTTAAGGGGCTGCAGCTGCGCAAGCATAAAATCCCTTGCTAGGGGAAGACTGGGCAGAGAAGACAAGGCAGCCATCATGCAGCTGGGCACATGTCCACTGGCAGTGGGACAAAATTGTAGATCAATTGCAAGTGTATTATTTAGGTGTCTGTCTGGTCCTCCTGATTAGGTGATGAGTGTTTATATCCTCCAAGTTTAAATGTGCCTCATGTGGAAGTCATCATTATATCTTATTTCAAATTAGCTCTCTAGTAATTTAATGTCTGTCAGTGGCCGGGGACCCTCCTAATATTCCTTGCATGGTGGGGATCACATGGAAATAATGAAGGTAACCTTGCCTTTCCTCTGTCACATATTGCACGACATGATCTTCACAAGAGCCTCTTGTGCCAGCTCAGCTCACAGGGAATGTTTATTCTGATGTGACCAGAAATTCTATTAAGTAATCTACTCCTACCTCTACATCTACCTCATTGTCTACCTTGGTTTCTGAGCCCTTGACATTTAGCATTTAAGGGAAATCAGATGTCTATCTGCAAGGTTACCTGTATTCCCTCTGTTTATTACCATGTGCTGTAAATTGAACAAATGTGCATGAAATCCTGAGGTGAGCTCCAAGACAATACTGAGAAATAACATCCCATCAGTTTGGGATTGCCTTCACAAATTTTTGTGGAACTTCACGAAACCGCAGACTATTGACTTGTAGGAAAACCATCACCAACAAGGGTTACATTCATGCAGGGAATGAGGTCTCACTCATAGTCTGCAAATCGAAAGACTCTCTTCTCTGACGCAGTGCTTTCGCTCAGCACAAGCAACACGGGCTAACAACCACCACAAGTACTGTAACAGTGGAAGAAGAATGGCGACAAGTAAACTCCCAACTAGAGAGAAGACAGAAAGCACAGCAAAAGTTGTGCATACAGATTGTAAAATATAGGGAAGATGACAACAAGAAGTGGAGAAATAGCCAGTTTACCATGGTGGCAGATGTGTGGGGGGTTTATCTACCCGGAGATTGACGTTTGGGTGTTGAGAAATTGCGCAGATTAAATGGGAAAAGGTGTGTGTGTGGTTGCTAAAATCAATTCTTATGCAGTGTGATTTTAGACCTCAAACTTCTGTTTAACTCAGGCCACTAGACTCCCGGTTGTCCTCTCCTTTGTTTGATGTGTTGCTGGCAACCCACGGGAGGACTATGGGTAAAGGGGGCCGTGGTGCAGTCACATGGGGAGCTCATTCATTCCCTCAACAATGAGATATGACAAAACTAAGCGCCTAACTCCTCTTCTGCAAAACTACTACTGCTCATCTGACTAGCCATTTAATCTGTTTGTTTCATATATGACTCTTAAGGTCATGTCACATGCATTGTGGAACATCATTAGTTTGTTCTTCTGTGTGTACTTAAGCTTTATTTGCACGCCTTATTTTATTTTCTTTGCTGCCGTATTGTATTATTGATTTATTGTGTGTACTACATTTGCTTCCCTATCACTTTTCTTATGCTACCGCTTTATTCATGAAATCCACACTAAGAAGGACAATTTCAAATCAAATCTGATCAGTCCTACAAATAAAATATCTATATATTGCTTTTCACTGCAGAGAACCGAATGATGTGACTGGTTGACACTTTGAGGGACGAAACTGGAACAGAAAAGAAGACACTACTAGACACCTAGTGAGTAAACTAGCAGGAATCATGACAAGAGCATTTGTGATCAGTACTAAAATTGATCTGTCAGTGAAGCTAAATGTCACAAGCGTTCAAAAGCTGAGCATCATTTCATCTGCCGTTTGCTTTTTTGTGTTTGGAGGGATCATTCTTTCCAGAGTCTCTTCTGATCTTTCAATACCACTTCTGTTCAAAATTGAGCCTTAGATTTCTGCCCATCTTTATCCTCTGACATTTAAGCTGTGAGATATAGTCTGGCATTTCAATGGACCATTGTTCTGAACCACTATCAAGACTAAAGCACAGGACCTGGAAGTAATGCTTTTTCATCATAAAACCGAAAATGACAAGACATTATGTGCCAAGAAGTCTTGAACAGGAGCATTTGTAATCATTAGACGTAATTACTGCCTTACAAGGGCATTTAGATGCCACAGCCATCACCTTCATCCATAAAAAAAGTAGTAGAAGTAAAAAACTTCGACAAATACTTCATATATGTTATATATGGAATGTTATCGATTTGTGTCCCAGTCTCAATAAAATGAGGTATTACACACTGTAGCTTTTCCCCCCTTTTCATTATTTTTCAAGCTATCCCTGTTTCTTAGCAAACAACACTCTGTGCTCTACATGTCACTGCTAGTACAGCCTTTCCTGTTGTGATGGTAAACATGAGTTTAAAATGTGACATTTGAAGAGAACAGGCAATCATGAATTTTTCTAATCTTCGTTTGCCTGTGGACTTGGTCAACTTTGGGACATGGAATTGTAATTATGTAGTAGTTTGCAAAGCCCTCCGCTCAACACAGACTTCTGCAGTATCATAACATCCCCTGTTTCAGTCTGCATCTGGCAGTGATAATATTGTCTTTGCTCTGTATGAAATTATCTTTTTTAATGTCTCGACTCATTTACAAGTTTGTTCAGTCTGATTACACAATAGTGACACTCAGTTTGAAAAAATGTGCCACCACCTATACAGTACTTGTATAAGGGAAATAACCTGTCTGACCTGCAATCGATCTATAGTTAAGTAACATCATAGAAGTCCAAGTTCTTAACGGTTAATGTATTTGCCCCTTTTTGCGTTGTCTGACACACTTTGAGGGTTGGAAATGAGTATTGGATTAGTGTGTGTACATTCTCTATCCTCCAATCCTAAAAGTGATGTGGTACAGTTTATAGTGGACACTGATTAAGTTATTACATTGAATGCAAAAATCTCACGAAAATCTCTATCTGAATTATCACTGCCATGATTTATACAAGTCCCCAGATGTTCATTTTCAATGGCAGTTACTCGCTGTGGAACTCTGTTGAGTGTTCTGCTTGTGTTAATACTCTCGACACATATGGCACTGTACATGGTGATGTGAAGCAGTTGGGTGACCCAATACTTGACTTGACCAGGTGACAACATTTTGATTAATATCTTTGTTTGTCTTTCCAGAAATATTCCCCGCACCTTTTGTTATTTCTTGATAAATCCATCATCATAACAATAATCACATTCTAACTAATTTTGACATTTTTTCCCCAAGTGTTCTCTTCACACAAAATTCATATTATTAATCTGTCGATTTCAAAGATTTCAAAGATCATTTCGATGTATAGTTCATGACCAGAGTCCAAAAACATATTTGACTGATTTTAAGAAAGAAGGACACACTTTCTTAATCACCACTTGGGTGGGGAAATAATCTCACTCTATTTTTTCCAGGTTCCACAGATAGGATGACATGCATAAAGTGCAATATCCCTGACATGCAAACAGGGAGATATTCCAGATCAACTGAACTGCGCCTCATGCATATTGGGGTTTAGGTGACTTGCTCATGACACATTGGTATTCCATACATTGGTCTGCACCTGCCAACTTAAATTTCTAAACCCAAGTCCTTTACAGACTGAGCCACAGCCACCCACACATGATGTTGTCGACAGGATTCTACAGGATAAATCCCTAAGCAAATTCAAATCCATTGCCTGGTTGGTGCGGCAGTTGCTCTGTCTGTACTGATTTTGCCTGGGTACTGGAGGTGGGCTGGTTCAAGCTTGGCACAGACCAAGAAGACTGGAGGCTAGACTGATGACTGGAGGGATTCCAGTTTGCCTCCTGAACACTGCCGAGGTGCCCTTGAGCAAGGATTGTAACTCCAATCCGTTCAGGGGTGCATCCCCCTCACTTTGGAGTCCTACCCCTACTGCACGACATGCCTATTGTTGTTTATGATTGTACTTGTATGTATTTGCTTATGTGAATGCCATTCCTTGTATGCATTTCATAATGCAAGGCACGGTGCAAATTGTAAATTTCGCCCTTGGAGGATGAAATAAGTGTGGCTTTTTTTTTCTTACCCACTTGGTTTTGACAAGTAATCTAATCAACAATCAGTCAAAACCACAGGCTCTGCTGGAGTCTACCTATCACTTCAATTTTATTATCTAGTTAATGGTCCTCACTAGTCCCTCTCTAATCTCAGAATAAAGCCAATCTGAGTGGCTGACTGAGCAGTCAAGGCCCAGACCAGCGAACCACCTGGCCTCTCATAGTGATCTTATTAGAAGAGGTTGCAGGCCAGTTTGAGTCAAACCAGGCAGGGCAGAGCCCGAACAGATCTACAGGAAAATGAACTAAGGCAGTCTAATGTTATTGGACTGCTGGCCCCATCAGAGACGGAGAGTAGGTGGTTCAAATCAAAGTGATGCCAAAGCAAAGACCCACAAGAATTGGGTGGGGACTTGCCTGTGCTTCTCTCATCTAAAACACCTGATCTGTGCTCTTTGAGGCCTGTACTAATTAATTAAGCTGTAATTATCCCTGCTTCCTAGCATTCAAAATGTGTCTACCAGAGAGAATAGTCTTTCGTATTTCATTTCTGATAAGAAAATTAGTTTTCTTTAAGAATTGCTTTAAAGGGGACATTGACAGGTGTTACCTTTGTGATGCTGCTTGTTTATTTCAGGACGTTTTATGACAAAGCAAACATTTTTTGCAGATTCCACAAATAATGGCTATGAATTCCGAAACAATGTCCCCCTCGGATTTCATCGGCTAGATTGAGCTGCCTCCAAAAGATGTTAGGACTCACTGTCAGAAACAGATGAAGAGTCCAATGTGGAAATGCTGATAGGCTACGTCGGCTGGGGCAGTGGCTAAGGAGGTATCTTGGGTTGCTTGCATGTTCCACTTGAATGAAAACCACAGGACAAACTCTGACGCTTAAGACATCAGATACCTTGTTTGGCTGGGAAAAACCTTTGGATCCTGTGATTGGCAAAAAAGCCAATATCGGACATCCCTACTTAGAACACAGCTTTGGGCTTTTTTACTCACTGCAAATGCTGGATTGAATACATACTGCAATAAGACAATAAATACAGTATCCAGATGAAAGTGGTCATAATTTGACTTGAAGCATCTGGCTAAGTAACCTACAACAGGTTGTCTTTCTTGCAGTGAGGCTTTGATATAGTGGGCCTCTAACATTATCACAGCTCTTCAATTTTGTACTATACAGTACTTAAAATAGTTTTGATTGGCAGTGTAAATGTTCAGATGTGATTAGTACTTAATTTATCTCTACATGTAGCAGTTAAAAGGCATTTTCTCAGATTTACACAGAACCAGCTATATATCCTTTTATATCCATTTTAAATGGACATGAATGGGCAGCACCAAAGACACTGGGACAAATGATCAAATGGGAAAAAACTACACCTAATGGTGCATGCATTGTTGGAATTTTGGACATAGTTGCTGATGTAGGTGAGGACTTAAAATCTCAACAGGTTGTGAAATGGATGGCTGCTGTGTTATTGTATTTTTTTTCACAGAAAAAGAAATTCTTGTTTATAGAAAAATGTCTCCAATGATGCTAAGTTGGTTGGAGCAGATCCAGTGGTTTCTGTGGCATTACAGAACAACATACCTGTACTGTATATGCTACATTCTTCATGTGTAAACTGAGCTGATACACAGTAAAACTACAACAAACAAATGAGGTAAATTTTGAATGTCATAAAAAGACAAAGAATATATAAAGGAGAAAAGATAGAAACAAAAACTACTTACATTTATGGAGAGAAAGTTAGGAGTGAAGAGCACCTTAAATGACAATTTCACCTTTTTGTACCCCTGCTAGACATGCAGAGACAGGTGTTAAAGGGTGTTGATGGATGTCCACAGAGAGTATGTCGTTCATCTTCATAGATCTCTTACTTTTGAGGGATTATTGTCTAAGCAGAGACTTCTGATGGATGGCTCAGACAGGACTGAAGTTGTGTCTTTGACTGTCTGGCTCGCACCACCTTTACTGAATTCAATGAAATATTCTAAAGATATGTTCAAGCTGTGTGTGTGTGTGTGTGTGTGTGTGTGTGTGTGTGCGCGTGTGTGTGTGTTCACGTCATAGTTCCAAAAGCTGTGTTAGAGATATATGTCAAATCAGTGGCCAGTTAAATACATAATGAATCAAAATATTTGGACAAAAGTACATCATTTCATACAATAATTACAGTTCATAATTATTTCCAGCATGGATAAACCATTTCATAGAAAAAAGGAAATAGAACGAAATCAATTGGGTGACTATGAAGTGACCATTTGAAGATTCTCCATACTCGGTGCGCGGGGCCTAATAACTATAATAATAACCAGAATTTTCCTCGATGGTGTGAATATGTTGGAAGATGCTGCCTTAAGGTACCGCAGGAAATATAGAAACTCTAAACCCTGTGTGTCTGAACATGCTTTTGAAAAGGTGTCTGTGTTTTTTAATATGACACATTTATTCCAACTACAGGATTACCATACAATTCGTTAAAGAAACGCGAAATTGATGACAGTGGTATTGATTTAACATCTACACAAAAATCTTTGCATGTAAATGTGATACATCGTTTGGTTTATGTTCAATGTATGTATTCAATATACTTCACAGCACCTATTCTATGACATTAAGTAAATGTTCAAATTACTATTTGAGCGTTAGTTTCAATCTGTTTATAAATCAGTGTGATTTCTTGGAATGGAAAGAAAAACAAACAAACCATCAAACAAACGCAGACAGTACAAATAACTGGTAGGTAGATATCTAAATACTGTGTACGTCCACCGGTGCAAATCTGCATTCATTTAAATAGCCGTGACTTGCCGTTAACTCTAACAATTCAAAACAATGTAGAAGTGTGGTGAATGAGAGGTGTAAGTCTATATAATGATCTATAGTTGTCTTGCCACGATTAAAAGAGGAAAACGTAGGGTCAATTGCGCCCCATAAAAAAGAGTCCAATTTCAATTCGTCACAACCAAAAGATGGGCAGTTTGTCGAATTGGTGACAAGACGAACCACCGAGTTGATGAGTATAAAGGCTGTAAAACACGTCGCTTGCTCCAGTCGAACAATGAGACATCTCCTGTTGGTTCCAACCAAGAAATAGCATTCAGTTTTCCCTGTAACACCGAAGAAATGTCACTCTGACGGGCCCCCAGAATGAAAAACAAAAAGGTGGGAATTTGGGGGCGATTGCAGACGTGTGGATATGTGAATTCGGACTGCGCCGCGGTCCCTGAATGCCACAGTTCCCGGGATTTGTCTCTTTCGTGTCCCCGTGAAGAGGCCTGGCTGCTGGGTTCGGGATGACGCCACTTCTCGCTCCTCCCCGACGCAAACTCGCTCCTTGCGTTCATCTCATTCCTCTTGTCATTCCGGGCATTCTTCGCATCTCTGTCAGTGCGGGAAGCCATTCACCTCCACCTAACCGGCCCACAAACAACAGAATAACTCAACATAAACAAGCAAAACAACATCATCACAGTTTGAAAAAGAGTATTTTGCATATGTGGGCTAACAATAACGGTGGTGTTTGAGGTAAGTTTCAATGGTAGTTACTGATTCGCAAGCAGACTTAGGTACGCCAAGTCATTGTTTCGGGAAATATTAAACAAAATGCAATATTTTCAAGGTTTTAGCCGAGGTAAGTGTTTATTTTCGAAGCAGCTGTAGCCGCCAGTGATCCTCGGCGTGCTCACTTAAGCACTCTCTGTTGTAGCTTGTTGCTTTGACATAGCAGCGAAAAATCTTTGACATTTTTTACATTTTTGGAAATGAAGCCCGATCAGACACGCGTATATTGCGTAGGAAGCAGTTTGTCCGCTGTCAGAACCCAGCAAACTCTCTCTGGGAGTCAGAGAAAAGTGGGAATTTATCGCTGGAATAACAATTTTTGCACAAGATGACGGTCGACAACGTTGCCGTTTTCCTCTCCGTAGTTGTTGGCTTTGCCAGGAGTTCAAGCATTTTGGGACCGATTGGAAAACACAGAACTGGAGGACTTGTTGCTTCAACGCGTTTCAAGCTGCCGTTTCGAAGTCAACGGGCAAGTTTTTGTAAGTATTTACGTTTGCTTTTTTGGTATTTCGACCGCGAAATCCGATGAAAACCCGTAGTGTGAACTCTCTTATTGTTGAGAGATCCGCGGGCTGGATTAACTAATTTCGACCACCATTCTTTGTTAGAAATAACAACGAACTGCAAATTTGACCCAAACATGTAGTTACCATGTCGTTATGGGTCGGCAGAGTTGTTTGTTTGATTGAGATTCCTGAAATTGAAAGTGCTCTAAGATGCCTGTTGTTGAGTCAGTGTTTAGAGGAAACAAAGGCACCCAACAGTTAATTACAAATAGCCTCATTATGAAAACAGACTACACCCTAAAATTATGAAGTGAGGGCGCCGATTGAGGTTTGTGTCCGTCTAGAAAGGTTGGTGTGTGCGGCAGTTTCAGAAGACTTCACATTGAACTCCCGATATTGTTTTCCTTACCTTTCCGCTACTTTGGGAAATGCCTGCTTAGACATTGAGTGAGGTCCTTTTATCTGAGGCCAGCGGTGGCTGCCATCTGCGTCTCCAAGTTTCTTCGTATTATTTTTTCCTCGAATTTATTCCGAATGCAATATTTGTGCAATACTTAGAACTTTCCTCATAAGCACACGGCTAATCATGGGAATTGACACAATCTAGAAAGCTGACGATGTACTGTTGATCCGATCAAGATGTCTCATTAGTTAAAGCCAGAGCTGATTGTTAATATAATTTTTCTAAAGCATTGCAGTTTACAGGTGCGTTAGCTATTGTGTTCTTTTTACAGCCAGTTATGATACCACGTTGTGACTCACATCACATTGGCCTGATTGGTCTACATTTTATTTTAAGGGCGACAGCCGATTGCTCAATTAGATGTGAAAAGTCCATCTACATTTCATTGTAGTCCATAAACACATAAGTAAGTGGACAAAATTATCTTCCTCTAATTCCTTTTTGCCTCTTGCCTGCTGGAGCTACTGCAAACTTTAATGTTTAGAGAGGGAAACTCTTGTGTCTTTGATATACAACTTGGCAGCATGTGTGCCTCGACTAACTTCAGCAGTGAAAAGGCTACAACTACACACAGCCTGAAAGTAGTAGTAATCCTATGTCTACAAGATGCTGGTCAAATGGTCTTAACAATTTTTTGAGCAATAGTTTGTATGTCAAGTCAGGATGAAGTCAATTTGCCAATATTTCATCTGTGTAACAAGTTAAGTTTACCATGACAAACTATATGTTCACCACTGTACTCTCAATTTGTCTGTTCTTACATGTTTTTGAAAAAAAAAATAAGTGTAAAATATGATATGACGTCTCAGTGTATCATAAGCAGTTGTTGCATAAAGGCATCAAATAGACAAATGTGAGGAAAATTAATCAAGATTTCCTAAATTTTAAACAGACTATATCAAAACCACACTTGCTTCATTGCTTACAATTCCACAAAATTTGCAGCTGTTCACAGGGTGCATGCTGAGATGTAACCTCGAATGTGTACAGAAATGTTGCTTTTTATTCGGCGGGGGGAATTGAGTGGATTGTGGTATATCAGAGGTGAATACCTACTTTGGTACAAAATGCATAACAAAAATGCAAAACATGTAATTTGCATAAATTTAGTTTTAGGTGTATCCTGTGTAACATATGTACACAATTACTGTTACAACTGTTCCCTGATTTCTGTGATTAACAAATGCAAGACTGGTATCTTGGTTACATTTGACAATCTGAGTGTATTTGGGTTACTTGTTATTTGTATTCATTTGAGTTATTTGTTTAGTTTATTTGTCATTATCACATTGCGTGGAGTCTGCATGTAATTGACGGGTGATGTAATTGATGGGTGGGACTGGGACACACCTAATTGGGTTAATGGGATTTTACCAGGTGTATGTACACAGGCAAGGAAAAATTCACGAGTGATTATTGTTGACTGCAAGTTTGTTAGAAATAAAAGACAAGACCGCGCTCACAGTGGATTCTGGTAAGATCGCCTGCGTAACATTCGCCCATGAGGTGACTGAGTTGCTTGAGAGGAAGTTTGTAATCTTTTTTGATAGATGATTAATTCAAGCCAAGATATCGCCACTACAATGACCATATATGTACATGGGTATCTTTGAAAAGATCTTTGAAAATTCCAGAGAAAGCAATGACAGGGATAGATTGATATTTTGATTTCCCTGTCTTGAGTTTATTTTTCCTTGTCATAGTTGCAGTAGAGAGATGAAAAAATGAGGAGACAGAATGACGTGCATTGTTAGATGTTGAGTGTTTAGTTATTGTTGAAAAGGAGAATTATCGGCAACATTTCTGGTTAAGACAGATGTGAATGGGTTAATCAAAGATCAGGTTCCCAAGTGCTGATGTTGCACCAGTGAGGTAGTTCTATATTCATGATGTGGTAGTTCACCAGCACAACCCTTTTTTGAATGAAAAAAAATCTTTCTTTTTCATCTACCTCTGCATTGCGTTGAACTTGAGTATATTTTGACATTATTTACAATATAGCAATGCAAAATAAGCATCTGTTGGGGGTGTCGAAGTCACGCATATTTTGCAGCAATAATTGAAACCATCCTCCTCATGTTAAATCTCACAATCACGTTGTCTGGCAAAAAATAAATCGAAACTTTTTCCCTAATGAAAACTGAAGGCACATGTAGCCTTTCACACTGTTATGATTAAGACGATGCCTCAGAAAAATCTTTTATGCACAGCAGCACCTGACCATTTAGATACACAGTGCATTAAGGGATTGAACATGTGTAAGAGAAATGAAAAAAAGATGGAGTTCAATGAAACAGTTCCCTTATAAGGCAGTGGACACTTCAAATATGTGTATTTCTCTTAGTATGATCAGTTTTCTTGGCAATGCAGACTGCTGCTATAAGAAAGTGATTGGATAATGTCAAATTGATGCACATTTTTGATGTGTCATCCAGACAGTTCTTTTGGAAATTCAAAAATACTCACAAACTGTATTGAAAATGATCGCCTTGCTGCACGGCATGGTTAATACATTTATGTATGCATCTTTGATAGATAAATGTGACATTCGATTATTCACTTGATGAACAGTCAAGTTTCCGTAAGCACAGAATCGCATCAAAACATCCAAATATAAACCCTGGTTCGAATACCTATCTGTGGCCTCCACAGTGTGAGTGCCCTGAGGTAAACTCTAGTGAAGAGAGGGAATTTTAACGTCTTTGAATAAGGCCCTGCAAGGCCAAAGGAGAGTCAATCTGGCTCAAAACCACTGACGTCATCTAAGTAAATCTGCTTCAGTACTGCAGCCATAAAATGACTGCCAGCTACCGAGTGCACTTTGGCCTTGTCATCCACCTAAGAACAACATAGTTCTTCGCTGCATACTTGTGAAATCCAGGCTGTGTTGAGGTCCAAAGGAACAAGTAATATGCAAGTGTTTCTTTGTTCATGATCTGCCATGAACGCCTCTGTATTTTGTATTTGTAGTCTTCTCTGACAGTTTTGGTTCTGTACTATTAGTGTGTTCAATTGGTAAAAAGCCTTGAATCTGTATTTACAACAAACAATTGTTCAAATGGAAGCATACAGGAACTATCAGTCATTGGCACTGTAATGCACAATCTACAAAATAATACCGCAAACAATGGCTGTCATGAAAACGGAGGGACAGTACGTTTACGTAATAAGCTCTTCATCCTCTGTTTGTCTCCCAGTATGTTGTATGAAAATCCTCGGAGATGGCCCGTGTTGAAATCAGCTAGCAATGAAATGCAATGCATAATCTATAAATCATTAAATCACTAGATAAGTGGTTTTCTGAAACCAGTCTAAACATTGAAGTTTGAGGCCGCAATGAGATCAGGAAATCCACCCTTTTACAGCTTCCTGTACCGCCATCGGCTATGGTAGCTGCAGTGTCGTTTAGCTAGGTAAGGCACAGAGCCATGGAACGAAAGCACATGGCCACTCCATTTACAAAACTGTATTCTGTGCTGAGGCATGGGTAGTACTGGCTTTGAGGCCCGAGGTTTTTTTCCAACATAAATTCTCAAAAGAGCCGTCACTGGTGGCTGTTGTTATCATGGCTGTTGTAGATCAACCGGGCTGTCTGCGCTGAGGGTGCTTTTGATTCACATGGAGCAGAGGGTGTGCTCCAACATTAAGATGTAGAATGCAAGAGATGTTAGGTCTCCTGTATGTTGTTGTCAGGATAGCCTCTAACAGTCTTAAATAAAACAAGTCTCTTCAATGTCAAAAAGAAATTAAAAGCAGTATATAAAGTCTATGTTTTTTTTAATGGATTCATTAGATTAACAGTTTGGGCACATCACATTTTTGCCTCAAAAGAAAAGAATTAAAAGTGATGAGTGCGAGTGTCTTGGTATTTGTCTCCAAATTATATGACACAATACAATCCATGGAATACATTCTTCCCCAGCACATGGGGAGATGTTGAGTAAAAACATTTGCAGGTGGCCAAATCTGAGCATAACATTTGCCGAAGTAACTTGATTTTGTATTGATGTATCCATAACAGTTTGGAGCAAGATGAGCTCAGTTTACATTGATCTCAATCTAATGATGATTTTTGACATGACTCAAAAGTCTATTACCATAGTTGCAGTCGTAGTGCAAGTATCATTGCACATGTTAATGGACTAATTCAGTGCTGTAACAATCAGAATAGAAAATGCACCCTTATTACAGCTGAGAAAAAAACCACTGGGCTTGCGCTCCATTGAAGTTTCATAGTCCAATACAGAAAAACATCAACTACATGAGCATTGTGCCCTGAGTGACAGAGTGGAGCGTGGCAAAAATATCTGAATGGAGAATTTCTCAAAAAGTTGTGTACCTCTGTCAAAAAATATATCTAGAGAGAGAAGTGAAGTGTTTCATTATCCGTAAACCCCTCCATATGTTTTGTATTGCCAGGCAGCGACGAAACAGAGACTAGAGAATGGGGTGAATGCCTTTCCTCTGTTGTCATGGCCATCGACTGTGCTGTGATTCGATATCAGTCAAGATTCTATGTGTGATGCTGACTTAAATATTACCCTAGATGAAACTATACAATGCTTTATCCGCTCTCAACTGAGACATTGTCATTGAATTGAGGTATTTTTGCTGTGATGTATTGGAGTTGTTTCATCTATGTCTTAATCGCTGCATCACATTAATTACACTGGGAAACAAAAAACAAAAATTGAAAATAGTCTATGTTTTTTCAACTGCATTAGGGCCATTTTGCACTGCTGAATCCAAAAATGACATCCATTTTTCTCAATCAGGTCAGGTTTTTATGCTTATGTGATTTAGAAAAATCCAATCCTCGACACTGATGTCAGGAAGCTCCCCAAAGACATGTACTGGAATTTCATCATAGTGAGCAACAAGCGACATACTGATTCAAGATCAGGACACTTGAGGCTGCTTTGGTTGTTTCTGCCTATCCCAGTCACATCAATAGTGCAGAAGTAGCAGTCAATGAGTCATGGTTTGTTGTCCCAACCATGGGGATTCCAAACTTCAGACAACTCTTCTTTGCGGCGGCAGTGGCTCACTCGGTAAGGGATCTTGCCGGGGGCGTGGCCGGTTCAAGTCCCAGTGACGAGACTGGAGACTGGACTGGTGACTGGATGGACTGGAGGGAGTGCAGTTTGCCCCATGTGCACTGCAGAGGTGCCGTTGTGCAAGGCACCTATCCCCCAACCAGCTCAAGGGTGCTTTCAGAATGGGCAGCCCCCTCACTCTTGGGTCCCTCCCTCACTGCATGACATGGTGTGCATACATCCATTGGTGTATTTTTAAGAGTTAAAACTGTGTAATTTCCCCCTCAGGGGATTAACGAAGTCTCTCCTGTCTCTTCCTCTCTTGCCTTTGGTCCACTGACGCAGATACTTGGTACATGACTTGCATACCATGTGTGGCGCCCAAGCTTTATTGTGGTCTCCGAGTTTAATACCAAAAGAAGCATGGTAAGCATGCGAAATAAAAGTTGCGAATAGATTCCTGTTCGGAACAGTGGTGTATTCACTGCAGATGTAGCAGAATACGTCAGGCTTATTTTTGCAAGATCGAAGCCATTTAATTCACATGTCATAAAGGGGCAATGCAAAATCCTCAGAATTCATTATTCGCAAGAAATATAAAATTATTTCGCATCGTATAATGTGAAAATACCTGTGCATGCACAAATATGTAGCTTAGTTCAGTGAGTTGATGTGACTGAACAAAACCAATGAAATGTTTCGATTCAACACATCAAAATTATTCTAAATCAGCTAAGAAAAGTTAAACCATAGATGCGTTGTTGACCAGTGTTATATTTTTCCTGTAGGTCAACATATCATCATAATGATTCCAGGGCAGCTTTCCTCACAAGTAGTAGTTTCCAAAATTATAAAGATTGAAAGAAGATATTTGGCAAAAAGCTTCGTGGGGTAGCAGGGTTTGCACTTAACGTCTTGCACTATGTACAATTTCAGCGTTAAGTTAGAAGAAACGTTAATGTGAGATGGAATATCTAGATACGAGGGAAAAAAGCAGTGTTTAAAGAGAGAACCAGAGGACAAGAGGAGAAAGATGAAAGTCCAACCAAATTGGTGGAGCCAGATGCAAATGGTGGCCTTCATGCCCATCACTGTGATTTGTTTTTTCATGCTCGTCTGCACAAGTCCAGTGCGAGCCAGCGACCGGCCGTCAGCATGCTCTGCTCTCATAACTGTCAGCAGATCCTTTATCTGACAGACCTTTATTTACAGCTTTAATTTCCTGAGCTTTATGTGCTCCGCTTTCTCTCCACATTGATGCAACAAAACGTACGTGTCTGGAATGTGCCACACATTTTTGAAAGGGAAATGTCCTCTGAGCTTTCATTACCTTTCATGTGTCAATACTGCATTGTGTTTTAAAGAATTTTGTTACTTCACAAAATAGGATGAAATCACAGAAACCAGTATTTGATTTTTAAATATATCAATCACTGGTACATTCAAGTCAAATGTGTGAATAATTTCTCTAGTATCTTCTCAGCTGACAAATCTGATGTCTAGGTTGCACTGTCTCTCTGTTTGAGGCAGGTAGTCACGGCTGCTTTGACAGAACCTGTAAATCAATCCCATTCACTGGCAAACAAAGATTGATCCCACAGTGGCTTGATGGTCTCTTGCTTGTGGGATTTAGGCCTCATATTTGAGTGGGATGATATCAGGCAGATGCATTGCACCCTAAGCCTATTGGTTTAAATAGCCATGAAAAAAACAGCAGGCCACTGCCAAATGCCAGAGAAAGCAGTGCTGCCTCAGTCAGTTTTGGGTACAATTTCATTACAGTCATATGCATTTACAAAACATTTCTGTATGATGAAATTTAGATGTACACAGGGTAAAGGCACAAAAAAATTTCAGCACACTTGCTGATGTCAGCTTTGATCTGTACTGTTAAACAATTTCAATAGTGCAGTGGTCTGTGGTTATCAAACAATTCCTGTCAGAGAAGTGTAAAATTAGTCTTTTGTTAATTTGGATTTCTGCAGTTGATGGAATACCTGGTGCTTCGACACAGAAATAGCCAAATAACTTGCCCAGCTGACACAAACGTTGGGAGTGATGCTGGTACAGCTGTGATAATTTTGTGGCTCAATATTGCAACAGTAATTTTGAAACTGAAAAGTTATCAGCTACAAGTAAAAAGACTGAATTAATAAATGCCTCTTTCGCATTCATTGATTTTGCTTGCACAAGCTTTATCATATTGTAGCATGTAGTAAAATTAGAATTAAATAGAATAGAATAACAGTACATTGCGTTAACAGGCTGTTACCATGTGCATATTTTGTATGACCATGTTCTCTGAAGTTTCAATTCAAGGTCCTCCAATATCATCCATCCTTTCTTCATTCCATTAGCCCAATTCTTTTGTTCTAGTGGCATAAACTAAATGGAATGTCAGTCATTTGTGTAATTGTAAACAGTCGTGCTTGGTTACATATTGCCTAAAGAGGAATGCTTTTGACTCAGCTGAAGTAATTATGTAGTGGTGTGTGGCTACGTCTTTTCAGTGTGCTGAAAACATTGAGTTTTAAAATCACACAGTAATTATAGTTTTCCACAGCATGGCCTTAACCACTGTGGGCCATTATAGGGTGCACAAAAGTCATTCACAGAATCATTACTGCACCCTCTGAGATAACGGCACAAAAGAACTCCACATGGAAAATTACATTTGAGACCTCTCATCTGCTTTTTCATTACCTAGCTCTGTCTGATGGGTGAAATTGGTTCTCTTAATTTAATGAGCCAGATTCCAGTTTGGTGAGTGGTTTATGTAATCTCTTTCTAAGTGTAATTTCCCATAATGCCATGTCACAACTACTTCTCTGCCTGGCTACCAGATTCACTTATCGCATCGCAAACCATCGTCACCCATCATCTCACAAATAAGACCTTTTCTATGGTGTATAAGCTGCAAGAACGGGAGCATGCCATTATCTGTAGGCTGCAAGTGTTCTAAAGGACATTCATACTTTGGTCTGGCAGACATACTGTAATTAGCTGTGAGAAACTCAAAGGTAGAGAGAGCGACAGCACTGCTGTTATTCACACACTACACTTTGCAGAAGCATACAAGTGATGTTGAGGGACGCTTAGATCATTGAGCACAGAGTTTGTTTGTTTGGCCTCACTGACTTGGACCTCAGGTAAAAATATAGTTACATGAATTATTTTGTCAGTGGTCAGTTTTCAGACATTTGGTGCAGAGGATTCCATGAGTTCCAAATTTCCAAAGAGACTTATTTTCGCTGAATGAAAATGCTGAAAATAAATGATGGCAAAATGTCCTGGAAAAGCGCTGTTGGTGGAATGCAACTGTAGCCCTGGCGTGACTCTCAACTCTTCACAGTGTGCCATCTTGGGTGACCTGCATTCTTTGTCTCGCCGCTTCGCTGCTGCCGTTAATGTTTCTTCTTTGAAAGCACAGTCAATGACAAGTAAGATATGTGTGTTGTTTTCAGAGGCAATAAAAAAAATTAAAGAAGATAATGGCCACCAATAGAAAATAGTCAAGGCTGCAAAACACGAAATAAAGCCAAAATGTCTATCATTCATTCATTCATTCAAAAACTGATCTTTTTGCACCACTTTCTTCCTCACGGTAGAATTAGAGCTAGAGCATTTCTACATTAAATCTGTTGCTACTTATGTGTAATGTCCTCTCTCTCCAGACAACTGCTTCCTCAATGAGTAAGATCCTATTCAAGCTGGCCAAGCTGTCAGGAAGTGGAATAGCTGCATATGGTTCTCAGAGAATGGCAGTTTTGCTAGGGGGAGAGGGGGATGGTAACAAACTGAAAGGAAAAAAATCCCAGTGTGTTAAGAGCCTAAATTCAGTTTTTGTGTGCTGAATGCCGACTCAGCAGAAGGAAGCTCGTCTAACCCACTAAAAGGTTAAGCTTCCTTCATACATGATCTCCCCATCTGAAACTATTAACTTCAGTCTTAAATATTTCCATTGACATTTCCTTTTCAAAATAAAATGCTGTGAAAAACAAAACATCCATTTGCAGTGCCTGAAAGAGCCTGATATGTTAAGATCCATCGGTTCCTAATGTTATGGCTTTGCAATGTCTGTGTCTTAAGAATCAATCATGTTTTTGTTTGTAATCCAAATTTATCTTTAATCCAAGTAGTTCATGTAGTGTTAGCAGATGGATAAAGAATGAGTGTAGTCCATGTAGGACAAATTATTCAGTTCTCTTCAATGTAATTTTATCCCGTCAAATCACAACAGAGGTTATCTCCAGGCACCTTCTTTGATGGAGCAGGTAGAGCTCCCCAATTTTTAAACATTCAAACTTTAAAAGATAAATATACAGAGGCCCAACATATCTCCCATTAACGGCTGTGGCAAAATAATGACATTTTGCACTGGATAAATGCTACAATTTTTTGAAAAGGGTTCAAGGAATAATTTTGGGGACTCCGTAGCATTTGTTTTCCTGCGCAACAGATTTTTGCAACTGGCAACTGACAGGATAGATTACCGTTACAGAAACAAAAAAGACCTTTGGAGATGTAAGCATGCATTTAAGTACACCTGTAAACAAGTATTTCTGTTGACGCCTGGACTAGATGTGGTTTTCCCTCATTGCTTAAGAGTGTGAGACAGTGGAGAGGGGCTATGTGACTTTGATTTCTTTCCCTGAACATTCCATTCCAAAAGTCATCTGACTTGTTGGATGAATATGTAGTGTAATTTGAAGATATATCTTTTTAATCCTTCCACTCTTCAAGCATGCTAGATTTTGACATTACATTCAGATTGAAAAGTGCTTATTTCTACTTTTGTTGTTAAATTGCTAAATTATGACTTAGTCTTTTTTTTCCCCAGATCTAGCTTTACATGGTTCTAATGGTCAAGCAAATTAGGTCACTACCTTCTGCTATCGCAGTCTCTATTTGTGCGGCGTCTACTGCTTCTATCGCTATTCTGCCTTTCTATACTATCCTAAGGATAAAACTATACAATATAAAGTCTGTTGTGTTTGTGCCGTTAAGAGCGATATAGGGTAATATACTGTGGTATATTTCTTTAATGTTCCACTATGACTTCAAATGAACTTGAATTTGAATAAGTGGTTGAGTGCTGACTGGTAGCCTTTCACCAGCTGTGAGTACTGTTGTTCTAGGGATGTTGAGATATCACTACTAGAAAAGCAGACATGAGAAATGTGTTCTTGAATATGACACTACAGTGCAGTACGTCCAGTGCTGTTATATAGCTTGTTCTTTTTCCTTTTTATATGAGGTTTTGGCCAGGTGATACTGATGATGGGTGATGGCCAGATAATGATTCTAACATGATTTCTATCACAGATTTTTTTAGAGTAATATGAAGTATTCCCATTATTCTGTGACTGCTTATACAGAATGTATTCCAGACCATAACATGAATGAGGTACGTCTCAGCAGAGTGGTGTGACAGAGGATGGAGTTTTCTTTTTTTCTCCAAAATTGGACATTCTCTGGTAATGCTACTGACGAAAAAACAAAGCCACAATTCTTCCATCTAAATTGAATAGGAAGGATAAGCTTGCAGCTGCTTCTCTGAGGGTACTCACACTGAGGCTGTGTCCTGGAACATGTTTGTGCTCAGCTTTCAATAACCTCCACACCATTCACACATTTTGTCATCTTACAGAATATCTAACCCTGGATGCTTTTCGTAGGGTAGTTTTCCCGCTCTATGCTCTAAAGTGCACCTGACTTTGTGCCGTTTGTGCTCGTATTTATATTTGACACCTGGCAGTTAAGATTAGTCATCCGTTCTTCATCAGTGGTTCTCCTTTCTTGACAAAATGTCCATCATTACGATTCAGACAATGTCCTGAATTTCATTGTGTGACTAGTTTACCAACTGGATATATGGTTTGGCTTTGAGATATGCTTGTCCAGCAGACGACTCCTCCATACTCTTTGCCTGCTCTCTTGTCAGTCACTCTGATAACATCACAGGCTTTCAGCACTCAGTGCAGAGGGAGGCAGAGGGGAGGTGCTGCTCTATTCACACAAAGCATGACGGCACTCAACCTCTATCATGAGAATAATACATAAACTAAACTTAACTAGCCTAAAATAGGACATACTGTAATCTATCTATCTATCTATCTATCTATCTATCTATCTATCTATCTATCTATCTATCTATCTATCTGTCTATCTGTCTATATATATATATATATATACAGTATATATATTATAATGACATTTAATCTATTCTGCCCAGTACATTGTGAAAAAGGGGCTGTCACATACATACACACATACATACAGTACACGCACAGCTATAAAACTGCGCAATTACGCCACACAAAATACCTCATCAACCTGTCTCTGCAGGACAATAGGGCTGCTAAGTGAGCACCACAATAACTGAATATGTGTGAATGTCTTTTTGTTGGTGTGTATGTGAAGCATCTGTTGGAGCACTGATGACATAAGTGTGCTGGGTCTCTGGGCCAGGCTTGCATGTCCGGCTGTCTATTCAAAACATTTTCTCGCTATGAGGGCCAGACAGTGCAGACCACAACATGACTGAAACTCATTGGTCAGCACACATACTTCACTCATCGCCACGACAATGCCATGTTTACTCACATGTGCAGACTCAGCAAGTCACTGGATAACATCACAGATCATATACAGTATGATGTAGTGGGTTGTTTGGTACAGGACAATACAAAGCGATTTCATAACAGTACAAGAGGTGCTAGTTCAAGCAATACTGGATTGTATTACAGATATTGCACATTTTGTTTTGTCTTTGAGTGACCAGCTTTGTATAAACTCAATTTAGGCTGTTTAAACTGAGTAGTTTCCTGTTATTATAATATATCTTGTTGTATTACTTTACCCTCGCTCTCACACTTTCTTTTTGAGCCATCCAGCTTATTAAATGCTGAAAAAGTCATACTTGTGTTGAGCTATTACATTCACACAAATTACCAATATCTTGCACTTTTTGACATAATAATGTGTGACGTAAAAAATTACTTTTTAACTTGATCAACCAACACACCCATAAAGTGACACGGCTGTGATTTTTATTCAACATAAATGAGTCGGTCTGACTCCAGGTTTTAAGGTGTAGAATGTTGCATGATCCATAGTGTTAAGTGTCAAGTTGTCGTGAAAACATCTTTTAGCCATAGACATGGTCTCATGTCATGACATGCGTATTCTGCTGCCTCTGCCTTATATTGAGCGCAGAGCAAGGCAGGAAAAGCACCGTATACCCCTCTCTTTTCAAAACAGATGTACTCAATGCTGTTGTCAAAAGTGACAGTTTGCTAATGTTTGTTCATTGCTAATTCCAGGTCTCTCCCTAGTCTGCTCCAAGCCTCTGCTTGGAGAGCCCAAAAGCAACAATTGATCCCAGCAGCTGGAGCGGCAGCGAAAGCCCTGCCGAGGACATGGAAAGGATGAGTGACACAGCAGACAAACCCACAGACAATGATGCTGAGGGAGTCTGGAGTCCTGACATTGAACAGAGCTTCCAGGAGGCCCTGGCAATCTATCCTCCATGTGGCCGCAGGAAGATCATCCTCTCTGATGAAGGAAAGATGTATGGTGAGTACATTGTAAGACTTTTTTTTAGACTTTTTTTTCCTCTATAGTGCAAAGTGGTTTAAAAATGAACATAATCCATAAGGAAGGTAATAAATAAACCTACAGTAATTAAGTACAAGTTCGTAAGTAAGGGAGCATGAACTGTTAGACAGTAGCAGATGGCACTGCGGTTGCCACCAGCTGTGCACCCACCCCCTGCTCTCAGCACCCCCGATTCCTGGCGAGATGATGTCATGGAAAGAGGTAATATTTTTTCTCTGTGGTGGTGGACTGTCTCGCAGTCTGTGAGTATCAAGTGAAAGTTGAAAAAAACCTGCTGCCTTTGCTTGCAGCTGCCATTTGACCCCCCACACTGGCCAAGCAAAATGCTAATTTGCAGTATGTCGGTCCAGCCTCTCAGCTGCCACTGCCCAAAAATGTAGGCCCAGACCTCAACACTTGACAGTTAAACTGATGGCCCATGGGCCAGATGTGGCTCGTTGTGTCATTTTATTTAGCCCTTGAGTGCTTAAAAGATTTTCTCAATATAAGTACATTTGTCTTTTAAGACTGCATTGACCCCTAAATTACAGCTACCACAACACATATTGTATATGTCACCCACAAAGTCACAGCATGTTGCCACTATGTTGTCATGTATCACATAGAAGTTTGGGGGAACATGTTCGGGAAACAAAAGTACATGTTTGTGCTTCAAGGTACAAACTGATGCCTTTCGTAATGAGAAGCGGTGGCTGTTGTCAAAGACTGTGATACACTGGCATTTTGACACCAGACATAGAGCTAAGAATGCCAAATTCATTGTCAAAGAAAAACAACAAATTATCCAAGGAATAAAATGCACACTGCATTTGCAGCACGTCCATTTCACATGCAGCAAAAACGATGCAGAAGCAAGAGCTGGCTTCCCAGTCGTTTTACCCAGGGAGAATTTTTAGAGCACTGCGTGCTTAGTGTGTGTGAACAGGTGTGCGTTGTCTGTGCGTTCATCTGTTTTGTTCCAATACTTTGTTGCATGCCCAGCCATTGTATGCTATAATTGTCTTGAAAAAATTGCTGTTTATCCCTGTGGAACTCTTAAGAAAAATCATAATAGGCTTTGTTCAGAAAGCTCAATTGGCGAATGTGGCCTCAATACCATCTCATCTGAGGCAAAATTGTAGGGCAATATTCTTTGACTTGTAAATATTAAAATCTGTTCAAATATAAAATATCTTGTGTTTATAATTATAATTAAACATAATTATAAACATGATTAAGTTCTGTCATATCAAAGTATGACACAACATTCAACCTACATTGTCTGGCACTTACCTATCATATTGTTTTGTCGCCATATGTGCTCATTGGAGGAAATAGTGTTTCAGAGAGGTGGAGCCGATCTTCGTCACTTCTTTGGACTCTCATAGTTCTGTGCAAGGCTAAATGCTGTTTTATCTCAAAAAACTTGAATGTTGAGTTGCTCGTATGTCAAGGTAGTAGAGTACCTGTATTGAAGAAGCCAGTTGTTTTCCAAAGTGAATTAAGTCTAGTAGCGCTAACTGAAGTTGGCTCACAATATGACGTTGAACCTTGCCAGAGCATTACTCTCTATTGCATTGAATTGAAATTGTAATAACATAATTTATATTCACATTTTCCCCAAGAGACCACTTAGGCACTGACATGGACCAGGTTTGTCACAATGTCAGCGTTCGACTGCACCAAATAACAATCCATAATATCAGAATGAAGCTGCCTCTGTTTTCCTCTGCAACTTTCTCTCGGCAACAGGATAAACTGACCCTTCTCCTTACAGAGTTGTGTCGCAGGTTGGACTCTGATCTGCAGCAGTATAAACTTCAGATGCACATTGTTTTACTGAGCTCAGTCCCATGATTACACATCCACACAATGTGCACAAATCATGATCAGCACAGATTTAGGCTAAAATGAACCTGGCAGGATGTACAGACAAGGGCGCTCCTTGATTAACTAATTCATCCATGACAAAGAGAAAATCTGTCAGTACGTAATAGCAGCAATGACAATTGTTTCACCAGTATCCATCCAGCAATTTTGCCTTGCATCAGCAGTGCAGTGACATCTCAACTCAAGCCCCAGGGGTAGTGAGGACAAACGCCGCCTGTTTTTTGGATTTCAAATTTCCAATCTGTATATTCTATGACCGTATGAACTATTGGGGAATGGCAGATTCCTGCTCTGCTAACAGACTCAAAGACTGGCCTAGTAGACAAGTTTCTGTGACAAAGCAGGATTAGCAAAAGTGCACACTGTACATACGGTGCCTGTGTGAGTGGCCCACTCACTGTACTTTATAGAAAAGTTAAAACATTAGATATTTTTTAAGAAATGTTTTGACCTGTGTTTGTTCTAAATCCTACAATATGCCAAAACTTAAATCTGGAGATTGTGTCAAAACTGAGAGTGCTCTAGCCATGATATTTTTTTTTTATTCAATCCCAACATTCTTTTTTCCCCTTTTCTGTTTAGGATTTCACTGTTTAAGAAATGTGTACCTGAGACTTACAAGAAAATGCGTCATGTTTTCTCTCTAAAGCCCAAATGCCTACCTAGTGCCTACACTTAAAGTGCCCTACAGAGAAACTTCTGTTGGATTTATTGACATTCATTGGTAAATTGGTAAATAAAAGTTAATCTTGGTTTATTCTGAAAATATGACATTCACGTCACGGCACCCCTGGTTTCGTACCTCTTTCCAAACAAGGTCTTTCACATATCCATTTGAGAGTAATCCCTTACTAACACGTCAGATCTAGGAAATGCCTCCGTCAGAAATTAATTTGTCTAAAACAAGGTGGTGAATTCAGATAACACACAAAATCTCACGTAGCATGAGATGAAAGTTTGCTACCAGCAAGCATGTATTTTGTGGTTTAGAGCCCCAGGAGATGGCATAGCGTTCCATACACCGAGCACATCACAAGAGGAACCGCCCTGAGTGCCCTTAAGCCCTTTGTTATCTTGGCGAAGTGTGGAGTTAATTAGCAACAGTCTCTATAGCAACTGTGCAGCTGTAAAAAACAATGTCTATTTTCTGTTCTTAGCTCATTGTAGTGTTTACCTGAAGTGTTTCTGATGTGTTCAGACCAGTATATACTGGCATACAGTCCAATCCTTGGGGCTGATTATTGTGCAAAAGATGATTAACGCTGCACCCATGGCATGGTTTAGCAAGTTTACTTAAGAGAATGTTTTTAAGTGGAAAGGGAAGCAGCGAACTAATGCCTCCCACCTGGGGCCAACCTCTCTGTCCAGGCAGAATTCACCTGCTGAGCAAGGTTGCATTTATTTATCCCAGAGATAGAGCTGATAAATGATAACACACGTTTCACCCAGATAGTAAGTTTATTCATTGCTTCATGCAGTTGCACTAAACCCACATGCAAGATGACATCCAATGAGTTTTTCACAGAGTTACCATATAGAAACACTGACGCTTGAGTTATTGATATAAATATTTAAACATATATCAGATTAATTGGGCTTTAGCATATTTTTTGTTTTTTGCGATCAATTACAAGATCACATTTGGTCAGTGAAAAACATTACACGGTGTAAGGGCACTAAAGGGTTAGAATTGTGCTCTACATATTAAAATCTCAAATGGGTGACCACCCTGCATGTACTTTATTAACTTTGGAGGTGGACTGAATTAGATAGTCACTGTGTCCCATGTTTGCTTCTGTCTTTGTGTCGTTGATTTAAAGCCTTTCCATGTCGCACTCTGTTGTTTGCTCTGCCATCTTGTTAGTGAACCAGCCTGGACCCCTCCTGAGGGAACTAAGTGGCACTTGGTTTGCAGAGATGCCAAGGATGAGTTAGATATAATGAGCAGACCTGGCTTGCCCCCAATGGCCTAGTGCAGAGCTCCTCTGGGGCTCGTCTGCACAGGCCGAGCGTATCCTGAGACAGAGTGAGCAGACCTGATCCTCCCTGCTGGGCAGATAATGAGGAATTCTGGGATCAGCTCAGGCTCCCCCTGTCACCTGCATTCACTCAGAATAGAGTGTGAGGAACTTCATTGCCAGAGAGGCATCACACATCTACCGAATAATCCCTCATTTGTCCTTCTACTTTTGTTTGTGTAAGACTGACGTATTTTCACACCCAATACCAAAACAGAGTCCAATTATTTTCTGTCTTTTTTTCCTAAATGGAGACATAAACAGTGCTCATGTAATCAATGATGTAGCACATGAAGGGTGATGTAGAAGGCCAATTCTGTATATAAGGTTCCAACAAAGTGTGAGAGTTATTTTATCATCAAGCTTTCAGTCAGTGAGTTTGTTCCTTTCGGTTTGATATTGTCCCTTTCTTCAGATTGCATGAATGTCCAAGTTTTTTTTTTTTTGCACTTTGAGAGAAAAAAGAAGGGGAAATTCTGAAGCAAACTCTTTAGATATTTTTTGTTAGGTAGTCACAATCTGAATAGCCAGGGCGGTAAACATCCAGATTTGTACACTTAAGGTCAAGTTGATTTCATTGCCCTTGGTTTGCTTGATCTTGCCCCTCACCTATTTGTGTTTCTGTGGCTGTGATATGGATGAACGAAAACATGCCCAGAAATAGATATGTGTATATAAACCCTCAGTTGCCGAGCTGCAGAATGAATTTTGGAGTACATATTGTTTTGTGGCTGACATTTCATTTTGCTGATTTTAGTGGTTACTCTTCTCCACATCACACTGTGTTGACCGAGAACCAGAGGTTGTGGCTTATCAAGATTTGTCGTAGAGGGAGGCTGACTGTTAACATTGTGTGGAAGGGTTTTAAGTGTAAATGCAAGTGATGTTGACAGCGTAAGAAAGAAGACATAGTTGCTGCTTCTTGTCAGGGTCAGATGATGTGTTTTGAAATGTTTAATTGTATTTTCGTCAACACTATCTTCATAAATGTAATTATCAGCATCATAGAGTGGTCCATTGCCAAACACATTTATCTGGTTAATTCAGCAATGAAGCATGATTATGATTTTTGTGGGGAGTCGAGTGATGTCATGGCTAACCACCCAGAAAATTTTACTGTTGAAGCAAACAGGAACTCTCACACATCTCAACGAACAGCATATATCCTTGTTATGTCCAGTGCTCCCGTCAACTTTAAGGATGTTGAACTGGATTAGGCTGCATTGTGAATAATCAACCTTTTGAGTATTTAACTCTCAAAAACTCACAAGTTTTTTGAATTATCTCAAGCTATAAATCTATTGTTTAAATCAGGTTTCATATATGCTGAATTGTTTTGATTATGTATTCCTCTACAGATTGGTTGGAGGAGTCTGAATTTTCAGTGTTTAGTAGCCAAAACATAACGTGTGCACATGCTTTATAGAAGCCAGGTAACATTGTTAATAGCTCTGGAATTTATGACAATATTTGTCAACAATGTAAAGTGTTTGCACTGAATGGTTGGATCACAGGGCTGTGGTTCATCACTCCAGTCAGGATCACTGAGGGTGTGTCGGAGCTCTGAGGTCTGTGTGAGGCCCTCTATGGTGGCCTCAGGTTACATGTTCCCAATTGGCTGCTTGTGTTTGTCTAAAATAGTGCGAGACTCCAGTCTTCTTAAAGATGCAGTATCACTGTGAAGACTGTACAAGAAATCGTGTTTTGCACAGATGACGACATATTCCATTGATGAACCTCTTGTAAACTGATGAGATCATTTCACTCTGATGGGATCATTTTGTGTAATCAGCATATGAATGTCATCTGAGTAGCTCTGTGATTCTCTCATTCTGAACACTGACTGTTCCTTATGTGAACAGAGGCCATTGATGCACTGTTTCCTCCCCAGGTTTTCCTAAAATATGGGTTCGCACAGATGGTGTAAACCAGAGAAATATAGCTAAGGCACAGTTTTTTTGTGTCTTTGTGTCATTGTAAAATGACTTTCTGCATTGTCAATCCATGTATATGTAGTTCTTTAAAATAAGGGATTAGAAGTATCTTATCTTGTCCTCAATCATTGAACAAGTACAACTGCAGCAATCTCAAATAATCATAGATAATATGATTAGATGTATATGGATATGTATTGTATTATCCGGAATATAAGATGCTCCAGAGTATAAGTCACACCAGCCAAAAAATGCATGAAAATGAAGAGGGAAATAAACTAACAAACAAAAACATAAAAGTTGCACTGGACTATAACTTGCGTGTTTTGGGAAATTCATTTTTCAAAATCCGAGACCAAGAACAGGAAATTTCATTGGGAAAAGCAAGTTATATAAATAGCAATAGAAAAGACAAAATCAGACTGAATAGGTGTACAGCATGCTAGCAAAGCACATTCATGATCATTCAGGTACATGAAGACAACAAACTGCATATGTGTAAACAAGCTAACAAGCTCATTAAACCCTTGCTTGCACTCCAAATCAATAAATCTATTGACTTCCTCATTCTCTGTGTTGCTTTGGAACAATTCCGCCAACTATGGAGGTAGATGAGGCGCCGCGTCCTTTCCTGTGCAGTAGAGGACGCGGCACTGAAATTATTGTAATGTTAAAATTTTAGTGGTAGAGGAAGTGGTAGTGCATACACATACACAAGCCTAGAGTGCCCTTGCATGGTTGTCAGTGTGACAATAACGAACCCGTGAAATAAGATATTTTAGAAATATGATTCATGAGTTGCATATGAGTTTAAGTTGCATTTGCAGCCAAACTATGACCATAGTCCAACTTGTGGTCAGTAAAATTCGGTAAATATGTCACAGGATTAGGCCACTGTTATGAACATCCTAATTAACTTTGCTGGACGTTAGCAATGACAACCAAAAGAAGACAATGTGAGAAATTACCATTGAATCGTAGAGGAAACCAGCAAAGATGAATGGAGATGGAAAGGCCATATAGAGGGCTGTCGACATGCGAGTACTTACTCTAAGGTCAGTTTATCAAGTTGAACTGGCTTTGTTTTTATGGACAGAAATGCAAGGTTACCAATGATTTTGTTTCTGATCAGATTGCTGTTGGATCTGTGGAAAGCTGCTAATTTCACTAATCGTGTTGCCTGAAAGCACCTCTTCATCTGAACCAGTGGTTCTTAACCTTTTAGGAGGTACCGAACCCCACCAATCTGCGCCTTCACACAGGTTATGAACCACTGATCTAAACTCTGACTACGACAGTTTTATCACTTATCAACTTTGTACCATGGCCATTTTCAAAATAAACATGCTAAGATAATGACCCATACCCCTGTGGTTCAGAAAATTTGTAATGTCTTTCTTCAACTTTCCATTTTTGTAACGGGCAGGAATGGATCGAGGGTTTAACATGTTAGGACTTGTTTCACAATGTACTCAGGCTTCAGTATATACTGTGTACAGTATATTTCAGGTGCCACACACATACCAGCGAAATTAGGTTAAGCAGGTTGTTCATGAAAGCTGTATTTCTCCGAATACAGACTTAGGTAGGCTGGTGTAAGCAGTGATGTGGTCTAAAAGTTGTTGGTCCCATAAGAGTGAAGTAAATAACCCCTAATGTCCAAAAGTTTAGTATTTATTTGCCATGCTCCCAGGCAAAATAGTTTGTGTGCTCAAAAGCTGAATTAATCCCCAGAGATTGAAAAGATTGATTTGAGTCGCTGCTCTATGTTGTGGTGAGAGGAGGAACACACCTCCCTGGCTGTCAGCACCGTGTTGACACTCTTAACTTGCCACACCATCACCTCCCCCAGTGACTCATAATTACATCTGTCCTCTCAGATTAGTCCAGCTACCTGTGCAATTGTGGTTTCTCATCTCTTGGTCATTTATTTCATTGCTTGCTGTCTTTAAGGAGATATGGCTCAACACAAAGGCCAGTGTGGCCTTGATGGCCAATGTGGGCAATGATAAATACAGTAGCTGCTAATTGATAGACATTCAGACAATGACTTTGTTTTTTCCAGTAAACTGTTCCACTGTGAGCTTGCTGTGCAGAGTTTGAGTTTTGAGTTTGAGTTTGAGTTTTGTGGTCCCTAGCACGGCAGAGCAAGAATAAAGGAAGTCATAGGGATGGAACTGGTACGTGATAACAAGGTTTGCTTCACCACCTTTCACTCGTCTCAATGGTTCGGCAGCCATATTTGCTCTCAGTGTCTCCAGAAAGGCTCTGGTTGGCAACCTGCTGCTTTGTAATGTCCATGAGAGAACATATCACCTTTAATCCCTTGCTGTTCAACCTCCATATTAGCTCAACTGCTCTCCCAGGTCCCTGTAATAAAGCTTTTATCCAACTCAATAAGGTCATTGGAAGTCAAGTATTGATTCTTTTGGTGTCCGCACAAAAGAATGGATTTTTAAAGAGCAGTTAATTACAGTCATATCCAGCATTTAAGGGATAAAATGTTTTCAATGACTTCAGTTTTAGACCTTGTAATCATCCATTAATACTATAGTGTAAACTGTTGTGATGCTAGTGTGGGTATTCCATTTGAGTGATGCTTGTCAACAGCTCTGCAGCATGTGCTTTAAGTTCAATTCTTGCTGATCTTCTTTGTCATATTCTCATGAAGCTTTCAAAGCATGTCATGGATGGAAGCATTTAATTCTGTATGTTAATATCTGTTCATATACAAGTATGTTTTTTTAGTTTCCCAACCATCTCTCTGCGTGGCTTGGACTCGCGTAACTTCTTTTACTTGCCTGCCTTGCCAGCCCCCACACCCCAACCACTTCTTTTTTGACAGTGTCTTACTGAATTGTGTCTTAAAGCCAAAATCGTTTTCCGATTTTCATGGATTGGAGAACTTTCAGCGATTTTGCATAGACCTGTCTGTTAAATTATCATTTCAGTGATATTCCTTCATTTTCTGTAATTATTTTCCCCTGTATGTGATGAATTGTGACAGCTAGGCGTTACCTGTAATTTAAACAGGGAAATGTATCATTTGAAAGTAGTAAATATTTCACTGGATACTCAAGATTTCAGTGTGATCCATGAATCCTTTGTCATTCAAATGCTTCAGACATGCCCTGTGCAGCACACCAAATGTCAATGTGACATGGTTAATTAGCAGAATTGGCAGGACATGATACAGGCTGAATAGGAATTGGATTTGGGCTATTGAGCACTGCTTTGTATTTGAGTGCAAATGCAAACATATGCAGGGGAAAAGGTTCTAATAGCGCTAATCCGTAGGGGGATTTGGAATTGTTTCATTAACCAGCCAGGAACTGTGAGTATAAAAGGGACACCTGCCTCAAGAGCATAAACACAGTATTAAAAAAGAAATGCCGCCGAAAGACCTCTGAGAATATAGTTAGGTAATAAAGTGTAAAAACACACACAAACAACTATTAATCAAACCATCCGTAGTCAAGAATTTTGTTCAATTAGCTGCTCTGAATCCATTTTTTCTTATTTACTTTTGCGCGTTTTTTGCTCTTTATGTCCTGATGGCAACTGGACAGAATTAGTGCCTCTAGAAATAACAGGAGCACTCATGGACAGTGAAGATGCAGACAGAAATCCCGAGGTGATGTTTGGTTCTGGTCTGTATGGAGATGCAGCTTGTAGTCGAGGTGCCATATGAGTGATCAGCCATAAATGCCTAAGGTACATTTCTTCATTTAGATGTTCATGAAATGCAGAATCTTATGTTTTTATAGTTAAAAAGTAGAAAATAGAATAAAGGAAACCTACATTGAATGGAAGCAAAGAAAAGTTAAAGGACAATGTGCAATTGTTAATTTGAACCACTTAAGTCTCAGGTGAATGTAGTGTTGTATATCTAAAACTTTGGCATTGCTATGAAGAAACCAGATTTCAAAAATGTCTTAAGGGTTATCAGTTCAATTGACACAGCTCTTAATAGTGTTGACCTTGTGACTTACAGAAAAAGATTTCTGCTTTACATAAATCTTGTTCTCCCCTCCAAATGCACATATCAAGCCAATCTTCCTCAGGAAACATCTGGAGGGTAGAACACTGCCCACCATTCAAAGAGAACTGGAGATGAATTAAAAGTACATGTGGAGTTATGCTACAAGGATGTTATACCTGGAATGATTTTTTTAATGCCCAGACGAAAGAGCTGACATTAGTGCTGGCTGATTACTGTGCATGTATCCTGTACTCAAAGAACCATTTTACTTTTACAACAAGTGATTTCCTCAACTAAACAAATATGTTGTTTGGTGAGAGAAATGTGGTTTAGGAGTTGCCTCACTACTAACGACAGTGTTCGTGAGGAGGGTCATTTTCGTTCTCTCTGAAGCCACAAGTCAGTGGTTGTTCACCACTTGCCTGGAGGTGGTTTGTACTAATGCCGAAATTGAAAAAGTCATCCTTGGTTTCACCGCTATTCACAAAATCCTGGGACAAATGCCTTGATATCGTTGGTTTGGCCCATTGTGATGCAAATGTGTGTGTGTCTCATGCTCTTGAGTCATATATCATAGATGCCAGAGGAGCTGGGCCCATTGTCTGAGGAAAAACTGAAACACAAATAAAATCAATCCTTCACCCCCCTCAAACAAACACGCACGCACACATTTACACTGCTTTATTTAATCCTCAGAGGAAATAAAACCAAAAATGTCCTGTTTTAGCACCATTTAATGACAAATGCAAAATACTTTTCAAGAAAAACTCACATCTTAAGTCTCTCTCAATCTCAAATCTTAAAAGAAAGCACTGTATTTTCCGGACTAAAAGTCGCTCTGGAGTTTAAATCGGAGCTGCCAAAAAATTCATAACAATTACAAAAAAAAATCAAGAAAGAACGCTGCCAACTATGGGGGTCGGGAATGCACCACCTCCTCTACCACACAGAAGTGGAAGGAAGTGTATCTTAAATTACCATAATTGCTGCAAATTACCGTAATGTTGAAATTTTTGTTTCACAGAAAGTGGTAGTGGATACTGGTACACAAGCCTAGGTTGCCCTCAAGTAGTTTTTAATGTGACAATAACGAACACATGAAATTATATATTCTAATAGTTTGACATATTGGTGGCTTCTGATTATAAGTCGCACCCCCTACCAAACTATCAAAAAAGTGCAACTTAAACTGCGGAATATACAATATACACAATTCAGTCTACCAAAACAGATGGCATTAGGTCTCAAGTGCCTTAGCATTATGACATTTATCAGTCTATAGCAAAAACTGTTCACACAACAATTAAATAGAGTTTAAGGCAGTTTTGGAAATATCATTCTATCTGCATTAAGGAAAGCATGGTGAAAACAGGTGATAATGGTTGCTGCTCTTACATGCTGATATGACTGGGCCTAGCGTTGCCCCTCAGAAAGAGCACAGCAGTGGAAGCCATGTGAAGCGATCTGCTGAGTGCACATCTAGGCAATCTGCCGACCAGTCCTCGGCCAGAATCAGGCGGTCTCATGGTGGAGTGCTGGATCAGATGTGGATGCTGTAGTAGAAAAAGGAAATTCACAGGAAATGGCTTCTTATACAAAGAGATGACATAAATGCCAGAGAAGAACAAATACTTTGGCCACTTAAAGGAGATTGCAAGTATACAATAGGTAAAGCTTTACGTATCATTACTTTCGTTTCCCCCTCGTTTTTTTTATATGTTTTCTGGAGTTATGTTAAACAATGATTCAGTGGCTTAGCATTTGTGGAAACCAAACAATCAGTTGTCTTTTGTGAAGTTTCAATTGCAGTTTGACCTTTACTCAGAGTATGGATATTTGATGCAAACTAAGGATGTCCGATATTGGCGATTTTTGCCGATATCCGCTATGCCGATATTGTCCAACTCTCAATTTACCGATACCGATAACATCCGATACCGATATGTGAGCCGGTAAACGCTTCAGGAGTGCATAGGCACTATTTCAGTGTAACGCAAGCATTATTGTATTTTTATCGTTTTTTATGTTATCGGTTTTAAAGCAAAAAAATCCGATACCGATATTAAATTCTTATGCTAATATCGGGTCGATAATATCGGTGAGCCGATATTATCGCACATCTCTAATGCAAACCTCTGGTATTGTTATATTTTGCCGAAATAAATGATGACACGATTCACATTGATTCAAGTGCAGTTACAATACATACATACATACATACGTACATACATACATTCCATACATTCCATACATTCCATACATGCATATATACACAAGAAAAAAAGCCGAGGGATGGAGGATCTGGTCCTCTGGCTGCATGTGAAAGGAAGTAGTGGTGGGGTCATGTCATTAACATCAAACCCTTTTTATTCTGTGACAAGGAACCTCAGCAAAATCTCAATTCTCTTGTCACCGTCCGATTTGTTCATTCTCAGGGCATCTTCCAAAAGTGAGGAGAATTTAAGATAGAATTTTTTGACTGCAGCAGCTTTAATTTCATGAATCCCCATGTGCTTCTCATGTGACAGAGCCTTAAGCTCATTAGTATGTGGCACATCTTTTTCATAAAGAATTATGAAAATGTGAAAATGTAATTGAAAATCTGAAGTGAAAGTGTTTGCGTGTGTACACACTTAACTGTGTGTTTGTGTGTGTTTACGTGTGTGTGTTTGTGTGTGTGTGTGTGTGTGTGTTTAGGGTTAGAGTTATCGTATGTATTTTTCCTCCCATCTTCCTGTCTGTTTTCTGTCTTTTTTGAAATTTTTATTGTCTTTAATTCAATTGTTTGACTATATTCATGAAAGATATCATCACAGTTGAAATATACTGCACTTGTGTATATCATCATTTATACTGTATAGACATATAATACAACTTTGAAGGTGTAGTCATTTTGACATACATGTATGTCTGCGCTCACATTATGACTTAACAGTTTTTCCTTGACTGAAGGTGTGGTGTTTTAAGAGAAGAAGTCATGATAATCAGACCCTTGAAAATACATGCAATATTTCTCTAACAAACAGTCAATGTTCAAACCATGACATGGCACCTACAGGGTGAAAACCTGTGAATGTAAATATTGGTGGCGAAAGCATTTTTATTCCTGAATTCAGACAATCCTTTTTTATCTGTTGCAATTGTTGTTTTGCTGTGCAAACACCAACGAGAAAAATAAGCTGGCTCGCAAAGATCCATTGAGCCCTTTTTTCCAGACTGGTGAAAAGAATGAATTATTCAGTAGTAAGCAAGCTTTCAGCTGGCCATTTGTGTGCTTTGATCTGTGAATCATGCGTTTGCATGAATGCCTGTATTGTCATGTTATGTGTACACAGTGTGCGAATAATTGGAAATAGTGAAGGCCCATCTGGTGAAGTTTATACTTCAGGCACACTGGATAAGCAGCCTGGAAGTATACCGCGTCAGAGTCCTGCTTGTCTTGTGAGGTCACATGGCTTTGTTCAATTACTCTGACCTCACTGAAATGCTCAGCTCAAGATCACTCTTTAGGTCCAAACTATACGTTGTACCATCAACAGCTCATCCCATTCCAAACAGATTGGGGTGTGTCACCCAAGGTTAGGTAACCCAAAGTAAAGTAGCCCAAACCTATTCATAGAAGGTTCAAGATTCAAGATTCTTGAGTTGGTCTCGTGCTAATTTGACATGCAGTGAAATGAAAGTGTCAATGCTCATGGGAATGTTGAAACTACCATACTCAAAGTTTGCAAATAGCAAAATGTAATGACAATTATGTCTGCAAGAATGGATGGGTGGTGTGGGGGTGGAACAGTGCATACAGGGGGACATGACTATATAAAAGCTGTACGTCAGTCTGGGTGGTTGCTGTTGGATGTAAGAACGTGGGTGTGTGCTTTCTCAATGTGCTTTTATGTATTTGTGTTTGTGCATATGAATGGACCGCATTTTGTATGTTTATGTTTACTAAAACCTTCAGAAACTCATTTGACAAGTGAATAATCTGCAAGTTTTGTTTGGAACATACAGTATGTTACATAGAGTGAAATAAGATGAAATTGGTGAATCTTAATGTGGGTCAAGACAGAAATATTAAGAGGAAATGTTTTCACAACTTTTTACCCCATCCTATCTGTCATAACCCATGTAATACCAGTGACAGAGCCTGTCACTGCTATGTCACTGCAACCTGCTATTCATGCCTTTATTTAGATTTGTTGCTATGCTACATCTGTGCTTACACAAAAGGAATACCACATTCCAATTTCCTAAGATTCCCATGCTTAGCATCCAGACAGTTGGTACCATAAAACTAAGACCTTTAATTGATAAGAAAAGGAAAATGAAAAAAAAAAAAAGAATTTAGTTGGCCCAGTGCATTAGTAAAGCAGATCCATGACAGTAGTTGACAACATCTGGACAAATAATTAGACTGCCTCCTCAAGCATAATTTGTGCAATAGTTTGGTTTTCGGGGCTTGTTATTACCATATGAACAGGCTAAGCAGACGTCACGTGCCTCACTACAGCAATTAGAGCAGAGTGGAGGGCAGAAGAATGTTTGTGGCTGTCACTAATTGGAGATCATGTACAAAGCTATGCCTTAATTAGAATTTTGTGAAAGATGTTTTGTAGTGTCCAGGCAAATTTTTTGATAGCATGAACTCCTGTTTTGTTTCCTCTCAAATAGTATGTCTTTGAAAAAAATAAGATTGAATCAGATTGACATGAAAGGCTGTGTCGATGAAGACTGTAAACCTTTGTTACATTCTTCAGAATTTTGTTTTTTTCGGATGTTTTCTATCTGCATAGAGAGGTGATAAATATACACACATGAATGGTAGCAGTAGTTGTTGTCTTGCTTTCTTGGTTCATTTTGCAATGGGCTTTACTAGTCAAGCAAATTACAACGTATTGTATTGTTTGGTCTGCAAGTCTGCCCCAGTCAGATTGTTGGTTTTTGGGACGTTAAATGGATTCTACATTCCTGCTAATTTTGTACCTATCCTCTTGAAAATGTTTTGCGCCATTTCAGTGTGAACTGAAACCATGCTCTTTTCCATTTAGGTCGAAATGAGCTGATAGCCAGATACATAAAACTTCGGACTGGGAAAACAAGAACACGAAAGCAGGTAAGGTGATAGAAGAAATTTACATCAGTCAAGATAGGAAGGAAATAAAAGTACCGGTAGACAAGCAACTTAACTGTGCGTTTGTCTGTGATGACCAAGTATTTTCTCTGCCTCTACATGATACAAATTGCAGAATTATCACAAAAAAAAACACACACACACACACACACACACACACACACACACACACACACACACACACACACTCATATATATATATACTGTATATATATATATATATATATATATATATACATACATACATACACATACAAACAT
>OMPJ01015440.1:0-13865 GCA_900312935.1 Carapus acus | reverse complement strand
CAGATACCAGCTTCTTTGGTCTCAGTGAAGAAGAGATGAAGAAGCTCCACCAAGCTGAAGCGTTTCCCTCTCAGCACATTCAGCTCTCTGAAGTTGAATGGAAACATGAGCTGGATGTTCTGGTGGGCTTTGCCTTCAGCCCAGTCTAGAGTGAACTTCTGTGTGAGGAGTGTTTTCCCAATGCCGGCCACGCCCTTTGTCAGCAGCCTTCTGATTGGCTGAAGTCCTCCAGGAGGTGCTTTGAAGAGGTCCTCCCGTCTGATGGTGGTTCCTTCTTTCCGTGGTCTCCTGGATGCTTCCAGCTGTCTGACTTCATGCTCCTGGTTGACCTCTCCAGCCCCGCCCTCTGTGATGTAAAGCTCTGTGTAGATCTCATTCAGAGAGGTTTGCTCTCCTGCTTTAGCCACGCCCTCACACACACGCTGGACCTTCTGCTGCAGCTTCTTCTTCAGCTTACGTTTACACTGTACAGCAGCACTTTCTGGATGAGGGGACCACAGACAGTGGTGGAGAAACATGGAGAAGACAACAAAGGAAGAGAAACAATCAAAAGTTTGCAGTCAGCAGTAGAGACTTCTGTGTGTCTGTGTGTGTGTTCATCTCTCTGTAACGTTTGAGCTCCTGATGTTCTCACTGCTGTGCAGAGTGTCAGCCAGATCCTCCTGCTTCATGCTCCTCAAGAACTTCTCTGTGATCTTCATGAATGCTTCACCAATGCTCCTCTGCTCTTCATCCTCAGCATTCAGTACCTCCTCATCCTCACTCCGAGGACCAAGAATCCTCTGGAGGCTCTTCAGCTCGTTCTTCACAAAGCTCACCATCTTCTCTTCCAGCAGCTGAGTTAGACAGACAGAAGGTCGACACAGGTACAGAAGATGCTGCTCTCTGATTGGCTGTCAGGGGTGTTTACAGCACCAAATACAGTGAAGGAACATCATCAGCTTGTACATTCACTACAAATGAAATCAATCGAGGGCATTTTTCAAACATTTCTTCCTTTTCATCACGTAGCTTCTTCTCATGATCATGTGTAGGAGGAGATGTTTACACACCCTAAATATGGAGTCCAGATCTGCTGGAGGCTGCTGGACACAACCACCACTGGAGGCCTCAGACTTCTCCAGGTGAATTCTGTGGAGACATGAAGTATGAACACAGCAAACAAACACAGTTTTTTTAAGGTCTCGTCCTTCAATCTGATGTTCAAACTCAACCCATGATGAATCCTAAACCCTCAGCTAACAGCTGAGGACTCCTGTTCCTCTGGACCTCTTTTCTACTCAACCTGACCACTTAACCTCTGACCTTCCAGCTCCAGGCTCCCGGCCAGCAGAGAAATGCAAAGGTTCATCCATGGACCAGTCGCTCTTCATGGACACACAACTAGGTACTGCAGGGTGCGCCCTCTTCTGGTGACCCCTATAAACGCAGCAATGACACATACAGAGTTTAAAGGTCACAGGTCAAATGTGAGGAGCAATGTGGAACATCTGGATATATTTGGACTTTGTTCTCTACAGATTGATGGTTCCTCTGTTGTTGGTCTGTGTGTTGTTCTGTGTTTGTGTCTGCTGTGTCTCCATCTTCATCTAACTCGTTTGGCAGCTCCTCATGGCTGACTTACTGATAAAAAGGTTCTTCGTATTCATGCTTCCCAGTGAGCTCAAGTTCAATTTATGCTCCAATCACAACTCTTCATCCCATCACGTCTCTTCCTCTGACTTTTCCTCAAAGGACTTGTGTCCACTCATCTTCAAGGTTTCTTTGATTTCTATGATTCTATCATGGTCATTCTGATTGTATCCTGTCCCTGAGTGTCCGTGGCTGTTGGACACGTAAGGATCCAACTCTGAGTCGCAGCTGAGTCTTACTTTGTCTGGGAGGGCCCAGGTCCATGACAGACAGCTGGAGGACCCTCATCTTCATCACCACTCACACTCATCTTCACCGGGCGCCGCAGAGACACTGGGATTAAACACAGAAATAAGAATATTCACACCTGGAGGGACTGGGGGTGGCACACGTGTTGCTCAGTGTGACACGGCCCAATATTACCATAGAAATGTAATATCAGTATCGGATTTTTTTTTGCTTTAAAACTGATAATATAATGCTTGCGTTACACCCAAATAGTTCCTATGTGCTCCTGAAGGGTTTACCGGCGCACCTCATCAAGCTGCGTCTGATGTATCGATATCGGCTGATATCGGTATGAGAAATTGAGAGTTGGACAATATCGGCACATCGGGTATCGGCAAAAAAGCCAATATCGGACATCCCTAGTTATTGCTTTTTCGGATGTTACTGTCTGTGAGGAGAGAGATTGGTGCAACTGTTGTATATATGATATTATGGATCTGTGCTCTTGGTATTAATGTAGTGGACAGTACCTTGAGAAGGGTTAATGCGTTAATTGGTATGCCCATGGGTGGGGCTAGGGGTATGTACAGTATATATATACAGTATACTGTATATACTGTATAGGAGTGAACTGTTGTGTAGTGGATAGGTAGTTGGTTCTGTTGCCCTTGACGGTAGGAGAAAAGCTTTGGAGACGCATTTGGAGATCTTGGTGTAAACATTTTTTTCTTGGTATTTTTTATGTTCCTGTTTGGTCTTGCACTGTAAATATTTTCAACCCCTCATCACTGTAATTTTTGGAACTTGGTGCGAATAAAACCCCACTGCACTGAAGTATCATCGTCTGAGGCATCCGTACCACCTTGGCTAAAACGAACCTGTGACATTTGGTGTCAGAAGTGGGATGGCTGGACGACGGGGACGGGGCCGGCCCCCTGGAAGATGGGCCGTGCTACGCTCACCGAAGCAGGAGATAGCACCTAGGGAGGGGCCAGAGGAGAAAGCCTGGGCCACAGAAGATGAGGAGGAAGGGGCTGCTGCTGCACCATTCCTGCAGACAGCGCCAAGTGCTGGAGGGGAGCTTCTAGCCGTCATGAGGACCTTCCTGCAGGGTCAGCAGAGTAGAGAGAAGTTTCTGGCAGAGCTCAGAGGACTACGGGCTTCGATGACCACCGCGCAGCCAGGTTTGACAGTGGCAGAGGCAAACCCTGGAGCACCCAGCCCAGCAGCCACAAGCGCCGCTTCGCCATCGGAGGGGCCAACGATGAGCCTGCGGCTAGATTTGCCAACACCAGGGCCGCGGTCACGACCCAACATGGCGATGGAGAGTCCAGAGGGCCCAGCCAGTAACAGTAGGGAACCCCCGAGACTGTAGAGCAGGCCGTATGGGGATCCCAAGATCCCGCAGTACCTGGCAGGAGAGGACATTGAAAACTAACTGCTGTGCCTCGAGCGCATTGCCAGGACCTGGAACTGGCCAGAGTCTGAGTGGTGCCATCTGGGGAGAGCCCAGGGGAGTTAAAGGGTCTCTACCGACGATGGATACGACCAGCGCAGCACCACAAGGAGCAGACCGGTGAGCAGCTGATTCTGGAACAGCTGCTACGGGTCTTTCCCGCCGACATCCCCACCTGGGTGAGGGAGCACGAACCCACAGACGGACTAGCTGCGGCCAAGCTAGCACAGCAGTACCTCAACGCACAGAGGGGAGGCCCAGCTTTGTACCGAGGTGGTCCTGGTCGTCATCCTTCTTCCCTGCCCAGACCAGCAGCTAGAACTACTCCATACCTGCCCGGAGAACGTCACCCTGCACCCAGCCAGCACAGTTCCGGTAAGGAGCCCATCTATTTTTACTGCCAGCAGGCCGGCCACAAAGCCGCCCTATGTCCCATCAAGAAGGCGAAGTTGAGTGGTGCATGCTACACTCCTCGTGCTAAGGATGAAAGGGCTGTGGGGAGGCGGCAGCGTTTTAAAGACATTTCCATAAATGGGGAATTTGTGACTGCCTTGGTTCACTCGGGTAGCGTCCGGACTCTAGTACATAGAGATTTGGTACCTGCAGGCATTGTGGACTATGGCAAGCAAGAGGACATTGTGTGTGTGTGCATGGGGACAGCCATTCCTACCCTTCGGCTGAACTGACGGTGGTGATAGATGAGCAACTCTATTTGTTGACTGTGGGGGTGGTTGAAAAACTGCCTGTGCCTGCACAACTGGGGTGGGACGTACCGATGCTACTGGACCTGCTGTCAGAGGGGGAGCCAAAAGATAGTCACTGTATTATAGATTTGTCGGGTGCCGTGATTACCCGTGCACAGGCCCGAGCCGGAGTGACATCTCGCTCAAGAATGGGAAAAGGAAAAAGATCCCTTTTCGGCCATGGACAGCAGTTTATTCGAGGGAGGCACAAAGGGCCCAAGGAAGTCTCGCCGCCAGCGCCGTTTTGAAAAAGCGCTGCAATCCAGACAGCCAGACAGTACAGGCGGACTGGAAAAGGACATGTGGGAGGTGCCAGGGGACATTGCAGCTCTGCAAAGGGAGGATGGGACTCTAAAGCCATTGTTTGCAAAAGCAGTTGGGGATTCAGACGTAGCAAAGGGAGACCAGGAATGTTTCATCATCTATTGCCCCTCCATGAACACAGATGTCCAAACTCTCTGTAAAACCTGTCCCACCTGTCAGAAAACCCTTCTATGTCTGTAAATCCGACCGTACTTACCTCCAACCACTGCCTGTCATCTCCACTCCTTTTCGGCGTATAGCCATGGACATTGTTGGCCCGCTGGTGCGGAGCAGTAGGGGACATCAGTACATTCTCGTGGTCTGTGATTACGCCACGCGGTTCCCCGAAGCATTCCCATTGTGCATGGTCACTGCCCCTGCTGTGCTGCGTTGTCTTGTCCAACTGTTTTCCAGGGTTGATATCTCGAACGAGATAATCACAGACCAGGGAACGAACTTAATCTCCAGGCTGCTGCAGCTCTTCCTTCGGCAGTTGGGCATTGAAGCCATAAAGACCACCCCATACCACCCACAGATGGACGGTCTCGTAGAGAGGTTCAATCAGACTCTAAAGAGGATGCTGCAAAAGTTTGTTGCAGATACTGGACGGGACTGGAACCAGTGGCTGCCCTTCTTGCTGTTTGCATACTGGGAGGTCCCGCAGGCTTCCACTGGTTTCTCCCCGTTTGAGCTCCTGTATGGCTGGGATGTCCAGGGCCCGCTTGACCTGCTGCTTAAGACCTGGGAGGTTCCTGCAACTGGTTCCAGTGATCGGAGTGTGGTCCAGTTTGTCCTCGAGATGACGGACCGGCTGGCGGGGTACAGAGACAAGGCTGAGAGCAACCTACGTGAGGCCCTGCAGAACCAGAAGGCGTAGTACGACCAGCAGGCCAGACACCGAGAGCTTCAGCCAGGTCAGAAGGTTCTGCTCCTCCTGCCATCCACTAACAGCAAGCTGCTGGCCAAGTGGCAGGGCCCATACACAGTCCTCCGGAAGATGGGTCCTGTAACCTACGAGGTCCACCACCCAGACAAGAAAAAGGTAAAGCAGATCTACCACGTCAACCTCTTGAAGGAGTGGAAGGAGGCTCCAGTCCAGGTTCCCGTGGCATCTCTGGTGTTGGCGGAGGTGGACAGGGAGGGGGAGGAGTCTGTCCTGACTGACCCCAACCGGGCTACTGATCCCGTTCTCGACCACCCCTCTGACATTCAGTGCCGCCAGCTGGGCCAGGTGTTTCAGCAGGTCTCCGAGCTGTTTGCAGTCCGATAGTCATTGTGATGAAGAGGGATGGCTCACTCCAGATCTGCATCGACTTCAGGAAGCTCAACGCCATGTCGGAGATCGACGCCTACCCCATGCCCCGGATCGACGATCTGCTGGAGAAGATTGGCCGGGCCAGGTTCATTACCACCCTGGACCTCTGCAAGGGCTACTGGCAAGTGCCCTTAGAAGCGTTGAATCGTCCTTACACAGCCTTCTGGAGCCCTGCCAGCCTCTTCCAGTTCACAGTGCTGCCCTTTGGCCTGCATGGGGCACCTGACACGTTCCAGAGACTGATGGACCGTGTCCTGCAGGGGTGCGAGGATTACAGTGCTGCCTACCTGGATGACGTGGTCGTCTTCAGCAACACCTGGGAGCAGCACCTGTGTCATCTCGAGTAAGTTCTGGGTCAGATCCAGCAGGCGGGTCTGACTCTGAATCCAGCCAAGTGTCAGTGGGCCAAGGAGGAGGCGAAGTACCTGGGTTACCGGCTGGGACCAGTTGAAGTCCGACCACATGTGGACAAGGTCGAGGTCATCCGGGGTTGCCAACGCCCTCGGACGAAGAAGGAGGTGAGGTCCACCTTGGTCGGCCGGCTGATACTGGAGGTTCGTCCCACAGTTCGCCACCATCACCGCCCCACTGACAGCTCTGATGGCAAAGGACCAGAGGAACCCCGTCGTGTGGAATGATGACTGCGAGGCCGCGTTCTGAAACCTCAAGGCCTGCTTGTGCTCATCTCCTGTGTTACGGAGCCCTGACTTCAGCAAGCGGTTCTTGGTCCAGACGGATGCCTCGGCGGAGGGTTTGGGGGCAGTCCTGGTCCAAGGTGATCCTGGTGAAGAGCAGCCGGTACTGTATCTGAGCCGCAAGCTGCTGCCCCTTGAGACCAGGTACTCCACCGTGGAGAAGGAGGGCCTGGCCATAAAATGGGCCCTCGAGAGTTTGCGGTACTATCTGCTGGGGAGGGAGTTCGACCTGGAGACTGACCACCGTACTCTGACATGGATGATGAACTCCATGAAGGATCACAACAGCTGTCTCACCCGCTGGTTTCTTTCCCTCCAGCCTTTCCATTTCCGGATCCGACATCGAGCTGGCAAGACCAACGTGGTGACAGATTATCTCTCCAGGTTGCCGCACATCGGAGGAGGGGGATAATGTGACGGGGCGGCTGTAAGCGCTCCATCATCATGACCGGCAAGTGTCTCTCTCTCTCACTCTCTCTTTTCTGTGGGCTTTGGGAGCGCACGGAGCGCAGCCCTCCGACGACTCGCGGACAATTATGGTCGGACAAGGTCCCAGATCTCCTGTAAACTTTTCCCCACTGCCCAAATTTGGAGATCTTGGTGTAAATATTTTTTTCTTCGTATTTTTGTATGTTCCTGTTTAGTCTTGCACTGTAAATATTTTCCACCCCTCATCACTGTAATTTTTGGGACTTGGTGCGAATAAAACCCCACTGCACCAAAGTATTGTCGCCCGAGCCATCCGTACCACCTTGGCTAAAACGAATCCGTGACACTCAGGATATATGAAATATTTCACATATCAGCCATATGAGTGTTGTTGAACAATGTGATGTTGTTCTATTGCTATTAACTTGCATGACCATTATAGTTATCATTATTAATTATCATATTATTTCATTGACATCATACCTCTTTTTTTTTTAATCAGTTCTACCTATAAAGGATTTGACTGTATCAGTATTGTAGTTCTTTTGACAGTTTATCTTGCACATAGACTCCATCAATCATGGTTCTTTCAAGCGATTTTATCTATGTTGTGGCTCTTTTAACTATTTGTCTCACTACTATGAGTTTTGTGACTGACACTGAGATGTAGTTTTATTACGATTCTTTGAATTGATTATGTGATGGTTGTAACTGTGTGGTGAAATGCTTTTCTTATTGAGGATTTTTTTGTATTCACTAGTGTGCGTCCCCTCTCTTGCTCCTTGTCTCTTTCAGAGGACAGCCAAGGACATGTGGCTAAAGCAGTTGCTGCAAGTTACATTCTGCACGCACCATGGTGCATTTCTTTTGCTCGCAAGAACGTGGTGTGACTGTCCTCGTCTCACCCGCAGGCCTGTCCAGAAGAGAGTTTCCTCAATCTCCTTCATGCTGCTTTACACCACACACAGAGGTCCCTCCTAGGGTGAGTTCTTTTTTTACCCATGATAAAAGCAGACACACGGTTTGTAATAACAGAGTAAAGATAAACAGAGTGGCTGTTGTGGCACAGCCGTGTGACATAGCGTACGTAGACCAAGTGCTGTGAGATTTTTGTACTGTTATTCAAAGAAATAATCCTCACAAATCATCAAATTAAACTCAAACTCACAGTGTGGCAGTCCTCCTTTGCTGTTACTCCTCCACTGCAATCTTTTACTTTCACCTTCACCTGAGCTCCTCCTCCACCTGTGTGTGCCTGTGCGTGTGTGCGTAGCGGGAGAGCTGCAGGTCACCAAGCACCATCTAGTGGTAAAAATGGAAAAGTGTAGAAAATAAATGTAATTCAGGAAATAATCTCGCCAACAACTCTGGGGAAGAAGGACATTCATCATAAACACATAAACACAACAGGTGGAGAAGAGAGTGTAAGGGTGCAAGCTGGTTTTCTGTGTTCTATTGTAATAACACAATAAATGCACAAATAAGGCAATATTTGGTTCTCTCATAAACGCATGAGGCGTTTCTTCAGTGTTGCTTGATATTTGCCAAGCTTAGACTCGAAGAAGGAGCAGTACAGGAGGAAAGACAAAGAGCAAGTGAGGAACTCTGAACATTCAGCCTTCCATTGCCACACAGCAGCTGATGAGCTCCTGTTCCATCTGATGTGGAGAAAGAAGAGAGAAACTCCTCTTTCAACAGCAGCCAGACACCCAAATCACCTTCCACTGCTCAGCCAGAGATTCCCCATATCTGCTTCATTACTCCTGGTCCTGTGGCAAACCTCAATTGGTGTGTGGCTGTTTGTGCCTTTGGAGAAGTTGCAGCAAATGTTTCCTTGTGTGCACAAAGTTGTGCCCCTAAAATGCCAAAACAGCCAAACAGGATGGGGAGCGTTCTGGCATTGTTCTCTTTGGCAGACTAGATGCTTCTCCGTTGTTGGGATGGACAACATCTGTTTTCAGCCTGATGACGAAGATTGGGGGTCACAGCTTTGGAGAAAATGACATGAAGAATCCTGAAATGACACTCAGAAATCTTACATTGTCAGTTGTCCTCTGCTGCTCCTCTTCTGTAACTTCCCCTTTCTTCTTTTCCTGCACTCCTTCCCCCCCTCCTGAGAGTGTGACTGCACCAGTAGGTGTCACTGTGCTCCAAAACGAGGTCACACTGGAAATAAGAGGTTTCATCCCCATGTCATTAGAGAAGAGATGAGGAGATGTGGTACATAAATTCCCTGAATGGAAAAGTAAAACAGAAATATCTGAGCTGAAAGTATCTTGATTTTGACTCCTCACAAAAGGCATTTCATGCTGATGTAACTTTCTTATCAGAAGTAAAACCTTTCCACAGTTATCACTGTGGATACAAATCAGTGGTGCTGAGCAACGCTCACCAAGTTTAATAACAATAACAGCATGATTTTCTGTGGTTGATCACAGACAATTGTGCAAAATTCACTAATACTTCAAAAGCAGTGTAACATAAAACAAACAAAAAAAAAACTCAAGCACAACAACATTTAGTGTGATGACACTTACCTGGTTTGTCCCAGAAAAACAAGTTGTAACATTTCAAAAGGCTCTCAAAGAAACAGAACGTCATCCTCCATTCATGCATTTCCTTGTATTCATATTTTTCCATTCTATTCAGTGTACCACTGGGCAACTGTCTCAAATTTCAACTGAGATTAAGATCCATCTCATCATTAGGAGCGATAAGTCATAAGTGCTTAAGTCATAAGTATTACACACTTAAACTGTAACACAGGAACACTTACACAAAAACATTTGGTTTCCAAACACACATTTAGTGTGAAAGTTTGTGGACATCAAGTTGGCGGATGACACAGTGGTGGCCCACCTGTCGCTTTGGTGCCAGGACAACAGCCTCCGCATGAACGTCTCCAAGATGAAAGAGAATCGCAGACTTTAGGCGGGCACTACTCAAGTGGACGCACTCACCTCTGTAGATACACCGGACTGCTGTGGAACGGGTGAGCAGATACATGGACAACACACACACACCCTGGTGAGAAAGGCATTCTCACCACACACTCACACAAATGTGCACACACACGCATGAAGAGAACACACACCATCACGCCTACACAGAAAACACATCAAAATCACATGCAGCCACTACCCCAGTACTTACACATGCACAGTTATTTTGGTTTCTACTGTTATTTCAATCTGTGAGAATGTTGCAGTTTGAGTATTTTGCATTTTTTTGTAAGCATTGTCACTTTCATTTCCCTGTTCATCCCGTGAGTATGTGACCAATAGATCTCTTGAATCTTGACATTCCACAGGGTCCCTCCAAGCAGCACCAAATGATTCTTTCTGAGTGTTTTCTCTAGCTTTGACAGCAGATCAGAGAAAAATGTTCTTTCATCTTGTCTGAGCATCAGCTGTGTGTACAGCAGCAGGAGTCCCTGTCACAGTGGGGTGATTTCCTGTACTGTGCTGTACTGACCTGTACTGTACTTCACTGTTACTCTCTACTCCACGTGTGCCGAGAGTGTTGAGTGTTTTTGGCTGCAATATCAATCCCAGTATGAGATAGTGCTGCCCACCAGTACACAGCGCGTAGACCCCCTTTACTACAAGTCCCAGCATGCTCTGCGGGTGGGACAGAGAATGAAGCGACTTAGAATTACCAACTAAAATATCTGTTTTTCTGTTAATAATTCTATAAATAAAGCAAAGATATCAGAATACCCAAATCGTTACTGTTAGGCTGGGGAAAAGGTTTGCATCGGAACTTCACAAAAGTAATTACAAGTGATAAGAGGCGTGGGATTTTTTTTTTTTTTACATTTTAGGTTGGAAATTAATGCAACTGTGAGTCTCCTTCAAAATTTAGCGTGTGATTACATTAAGCTTTGCTCATTTCACATTATACGTAACAGAGGATTTCAGATCACAAGTTCTCCGCCGATAGCAAAATTTCACCGAGCCGTGCTCACAAATTTCTTTCTCTCGACGATCAGATATGAGGAATTTGGTAAAATATTTGTCACCCGCCCATAATAGAGCACAGTGGACACGCTGGGCGCGGTGTGAGTGTGAGTGTGAGTGTGAACTTGTATTATTATCGATGTCATCAATTTTTTAGACCAAAATATTATTTTTCAGAGTAGATTTTTCACACCGATGTGGACCAAGTGAAGGAACCAGATTGTTCACTTGTCGATTGTTAAATAATGAATATAGGTTTCCATTCCTGACTGAAGACAATGATGTACATCGTAATACTGGCAAAGACCATTTATGAAATAGGAATTTTGTAAGTTGAGTTAACAATTGCTATTGTGACCTGGTCTTGACACCTCTGGTCTCTTTGGAGATGATGTAGCCTGTGAAGCTGTTCAAGTATTTGATTTAATTTGTGAGTGTAAATCAAACCTAGTGGGAGATCACTTATGCAACACAAGGATAGTGTTGAAATAACAGTGGGCAGGCTCCTGTCTGTCTACATCAGGGGTCACCCATGAGGTGCCTGCTGGCACATGAGATGTGTGAACTGTTAGGTGGACTTAAATGCTATGAGTACAAAGTCTTTTTTCTGCTTGAAAAAACGACATTTGGAACATGACAAATGTCACTCGCTGAAGGTCTCTTTCAAACAAAATACCATGTAGTATATGTATTTGAATCTTCCTTGTGAGTATGAAATAAAAGTCCGGACTGAAATTACCCACCAGATGCAAAGCAAACATGGCGTCTGCTCCTGCGTGCCGTCATCCTTTCCTCGAGTGTAGGGGAGCAATTTCTCACCTCATGCTGACGAGACTGGTTACCAGTCTGCCCACAGACTGACAAACTAGAATGAAATACATTTCAATGAAATGTCCACAGTTTATTTTCCAAAGCACAGGGAGCAGCAGAGAGAAGAAAGAGCAGCATGTGGCTCCAGAGCCACAGGGTGGTGATCCCTGGAGTAGGAAGATATGTCACGGTGTGATTACCATCCTGGTTCAGTCTCGCCCCGCGTTTACAGGGACCACCTCCACTGCTGATGGCAATAAACCTTGATCGACACATCTTGCTTGCTACTGCTTTTAAAATCACTGGCAACCTACAAGTGAAGTTGTTGATTCCATATAAAGATAGAAACTCTCTCCACGTAGATGCGTCAAGGCCATTAGTTTGTACAGCTATTTTATTATCAAAATGGTATGGCGAGGCGAAGCACAGCAGTGGAAACTGTGTGGTCCTTCTGCCAAGCGTTCATGCAATCACAGAAATTCAAACACCAAACACAATGAGGACACCCACTGGCCAAATTTGGCACCCCAATACTTTTACATAGACATACAGCAGACATACAATGTTTTTGACACACAAACCAAGGATCCACAAACAATCTGATACAATGAGCAGCTGTTACCACACAATGTAGTTTCAAGTATCACATACAAAAACCCCTGATACGACCTGCTAATCTGTAATCTTGTGTAAGCAAAGCATTGTCACAGGACGTTCAAGGACACATTTTTATCCTGAGAAGCCTCCAAGATTCTTGATAGTGGCCAGGAGCCTCGTGGGGCTGTTGCATTCATTACAATTGCTTCCAATCAACAAATCAACATTATCCTTTAAGGGATCTTCTTCGGTTATAATGTTGTCCATGTCCGTAGGCATCTCCCTCTCAGTTAGGACTTCTGAATTGAATTAAATCCTTTTCTATTTCAATTCAGCTTTACTTGTATAGCGCCAAATCATAACAGAAGTTACCTCAAGGCACTTTCCAAGATAGAGCAGGTGGAACTCCTTAACATGTGAACACTCAAATTCTATAAGATGAACACACAGACACTGAGGCACACAATTGATTGCTCTGGCGCTAGGTATTAGTTCTTTGTGTGTGTGTGAGTGTGTGTGTGTGTGTGTGTGTGTGTGTGTGTGTGTGTATTTTTATGTGCTCAGCACTTTTTGTGTCTGTGTATTTACAGTATGTGTGTGACACAATGTGTGCAGGTTGTGTGTGTGTGAGTGTGTCTGTGTGTGTGTGCCTGCGTGCGTCCCTGTGTCTTACAAGTCACACAGAGTCACAGAAGAATCACACATCCCCCACCAGACTCCAAATCCAGCATGGAGAGTGTGAGTGAATGTGGTGGTGAAGGTGTGGAGGTGGATCAGTGTGTTAGAGACACTGTAGAAGGACAGAGTGCCAGAAGGACAGTCCACATACACTCCTACTCTGTGAGGGACAGAGGAGGACACAGGGACAGAGAGAGACGTCCGGATGTTGTTGTGCCTCACAGAGTAACCAAAAATATCTGAGCAGATCAGACTCCACGACTGAGAGTTTCTCCCAAACATGCTCTCAGCTCCTCGTCCTTTCCTGCTGATTTCTTTGTAACTCACTGAGACAAGAACTTCTCCTCCCCACTCCACCTCCCAGTAACATCTACTAGACAGTCCATCTCTACTCAACAGCTGAGGCCAACGACCAAACCTCTCTGGATGATCAGGATGGGGCTGATTTTCTCTCACGTATGTCACCTTCCTGTTTTTGTCAGACAGTTTGAGGTTTCTGCTCATTGTGTTTGGGTCCAGGTGCAGCTCACAAGCATCTGATGGACAGAAGAGGACACAGACAGCACAAGTCCATCGTCTCACACAGAAATGATTCATTGATAACTAAAAAACAGGCTTCAAATCTAAAAATATGCTCTTTCCAGGGAGAAGAGAAAGACATCTTCCAGTTTGGGAGACTTGATGAAAGATAAACGCAGTAAATGAAAAGTGTCAATAGTGGATCAGTCAGCTGATCTTCTGACTGGTCTCATCATGATGTCCTCGGTAAAATATGACTCTCTTCCTCTTTGAGATGTGTGTGTGGATGAGATGATGGAGGAACAAAGTGTTTGATTGTCTGATAGATTGAAATCCAAATCAATCAAATCAACTGATTGAAATCAACTCACATTTCCTCAGACCAGCTTTGATCCTCTGAGGTCCACCACGATCCATCCTGCAGGAGACACAGACACCACACCTTATTGATGACTGATGAGGAAACACCTAAGAGTGTCCACTCTGTGTCCTCACCTGAGA
>OMPJ01015439.1:19792-26068 GCA_900312935.1 Carapus acus | reverse complement strand
AAAGGAGAGGGGGGGCGACAAGGGGAGAGGGAGAGGAACAGAGAGACAGTAAAAAGGAGAGTGAGAGGGGTAGATAAGGGGGACAGGCAGATATGGGGAGCAAGAGAGAGCGGGAAGGAAAGAGAGAGAGGAGGGAGGTAGAGCAGGGCGGAAAGAAAGGGAAGGAGAGAAACACAGAAAAAGACAGAGGGTGAGACTGAGGGAATCAGAGATTGGAAAGGGGAGAAGGGGAGAAAGAGGGAGGAAGAAAGAGACAGAGAGAGTAAGAAAAGGAGGAGTGGGGGAGAGAGACAGGCAGAGGGAGGGGGGAGAGAAAGAGGATGAGGAAGAGGGGTCTTACTTGCAGTCTCTGTCCTCCAGGTCGAAGTGCGGGTTGAAGTTGATGAGGATCTTTTGGCTCGGTTCCGGAGCCGTGATGACCCAGACGCAGTGCTGGGAGGGCGGGTAGGCGATGGGGTATCCCGGGGAAGTAAGGTAGTTGGCGCTGTTGATCAGGATGCTTTCCCCGCATCTTTCTGCTGGTGCGCAGAGAGACAAGTTTGCGTTGGTTCGGGAGGAGAATTACAAATGAAAAAAATCCACTCTCTTGTCAGATGCAGTCCGAACAAGAGCAGGACAACGACCCTACATACCTCCGCCTGGGCCGAGAGATACTTCCCACAGTGCGTCCCCAATACGCCTAGTGTGTGCCGTTTACAGTCCTATAAACCCAAATAAACCCCCACTGTGTGTGTGTGTGTGTGTGTGTGTGTGTGTGTGTGTGTGTGTGAGTCCCCGTAATGTAACCCAGATTTTGAGTATGTGAAGTTGGCCGCAGCAGAAGCAGACAGGTGAGAGGCAACGACCGCGCAAAACGAGCAGGTCGCTCTCTCACATACACACACTCGCGCGCGCGCCCCTGGGTCGAGGCGGCTCGGTTCGGACGTACCGTTGCTGAGGGCTGCCGCGCCGAGCAGAGGGCGGAGCAGGAACAATAGAAATCCGCAGCGCATCCTGACAGCGGCAGCGACTGACTGAAGCTCCGAGCGGCCAGAGCGCAGCCGGCGGGGCGGCCGCGAGAGAGCGCGGGTCCGAGAGAGTATGCGTGCGCGTGTGTGAGAGAGAACGTGTGAGTGTCTCTATCCTCTCCGCTTTGCGTGCGTCAGCGCGCAGCGCCGCGGCAGAAATGAGGGAGAGAGAGAGCGAGCGAGCGAGAGCAGCGGAAATTCCACTCCTTCTTCCAAATCTCCCACCTCCTCTCCGGCTCTCCTCCTCCTCCTACTCTCCTCCTCCTCCTCCTACTCTCTCTCTCTCTCTCTCTCTTTTTCCTCTCTAGTGGCGTCTATGTGTGTGAGTGTTTGTGCGAACTGTAGCGCGACTGAAGCGGACTGACTGGCTGATTAACGGTGAAGAGCACCGCGCGCGCGCACGCACACACACACACACACACACACACACGGGTCCAAGACGCGGGTATTTGTCTTTTGGAGGGAAACTCCCCCCAGCGATCAACCCTAGCTGTCGCCCGGTAATGTGGATCGATTCCTAATAGATTTTGTATCGACCTCTGCTCATCAACGTATCGATCCGCTTCCAGACTTAACACATTCGCGGACTCCTTCCCCAACCCCCCTACCCCTCTCTTTCCTTCCTCAATTTACATTACTATTCCGCAGCTGACTGGAGTCATAATTCTGGCTCCTTGATGGGCTACGAGCGTCATAACGCGCTTTAATCTGAGATGAAACTGTTGAACGGTGAATCACCCTAAGTGGCCATGAATCCATCAACCCTGCGCCGATACGCGTTTATCGGGATCCAGCGGCCATCCAGCGCGGAGATGAAAGGATGTGGAGAGGATGAAACAATTGCATGGCGAACGTCTCAGCGGAGGAGCGAGTGTGTGTGTCAGAACCTGAACGGCGAGTGAATGAAACCAGTGTGTGTGTGTGTGTGTGTGTGTGTGTGTGAGAATCCAAACAACGGGTGAAAGGGAAACTATTGTGCGGGCGCATGTTTGTTTTTGTCAGAATCCGAACAGCGAGTTAGGGAGAGACAATTGTGAATGTTCGTCCATCATGACTCCACACCTCCTCCTCCACACCTCCTCCTGCACCCCTCCACTTCCACTCCTCCCTCTGCATCCCTTCTCCTCCACACCACCTCCCGTACCTCTCCAACTCCACACCTCCTCCTACACATCTCCTCTTGCACACTTCCACACCTCTACCTGAACACCTCCACCTGCACCTCCAGAGCTCCACATCACCACTTTGACGTCCACATGAACAGAGAAGCTCGCTGATGATTTGCCAACCTGCTCCATCCATCCATCTATCCATCCACCCATTCATCCATCCATCAATCCATCCATCCATCCATTCATTAAATCATGGTTTTTTAATAAATGTAATGATGTAAATGCTACCGGTGTATTTATCAGATCTGAAAATAGATCAGAATAACTGTTTGATGGATGATTGGACAGACAGACAGACAGACAGACAGATGGACGGATGTGCGGACTAGATGGGACGCTAATAACCTGGTGTCCTTGAACAAGGCAGTGAAATAGTGTGCAGCATGGGCAACGACACTGGGCATGCTGGTCAAGCATGCGAGAGAGAGACAGAGAGAGAGAGAGAGAGGGAGAGAGAGAGAGGGAGAGAGAGAGCAGCATGACTGCAGAGACAGACTGTAGCAAATCCACACATGCAGGAGAGAGAGAAGAGCTAGCTGTCTGCTCGCACGCATGCACCCCCCTCCACTTCAAACACTATAATTGAAGCAAGACACATAGCTCCATTGATATTTACATCCAGGAGCCTCAGAAGCTGTTACCTCAAGCAGCCTAATTATCATGATTATCAATCGCACTTGGGTGTTAAAGGGATGCAGGAGTGTGTGTGTGAATGTGAGTCAATGTGTTTCTTTAAGCCCTGTGTGACAGGTGAGGGAAGATGAGTGTTCGGGTACCTCCTGTGCCACAGTGCCCTTGGGCAAGACATTTGCCAAACAGATTGATCAGGGTGTGCTGGAGACGTGCAGGGTGTCGACATGGGGCCATTTTTCAGCCTCACATTCAGCTGCATTTCACAATTCTGACCAATGGGAGGCAGAGTTTACCCTGAGGCAAGCAACCATGTGAAACAAACTGCACTCACTGTCCTTTACGTGCTGCTACTAAGTATGAGAAGTACACTGATTGAGCTGTGGCCGTTGTGGATGAAGTTTAATTCCTGCTGCTGCAAATGGAGGCTCTGCTCGCCTGCCATTACATACTCATCACGTTTACCGAGCGTCTCCTTTCAAGGCGCAAATATCAGTTTTGCCTTGTCAGGCCCAAATATTGACTTGACCTCTTTGTCTCTTGCCAGCTGATGAGAACATGTGTCGTACGTCGGTTACGCAAGATGGTGAGAGCGGTGAGAACGGAGCGTGGCAAGCAGCCGTGCTGCCACACCTGCTGCCTCCAAACGGCATCGAAAAAAAGGAAAGAGAAAACAAAAACTACAGTCAGACGGCAACAGCCACACCATATCACCGCTCAGAAATGCAGGTGCTTGCCATCTCACACACACACACACACACACTTAAGCTCGAGCCACATGTCGGCAGCTGAGAAATCGCACGCGGCTGCAGACAGGAAGACAGGAAGAAGAAACTTTTGTCCGAAAGTTTGAGACGCATCCAAAGATCATAACAGCCACAGTGTGATTCCAGTTGGTGCTGACATGCCACTCTGACTAAGATGCTGCTGCTGCCTTCCACATTATTTATTGCGCTCTTGTGTATGTGTGTGTGCGTGTGTGCGCGTGCACGTGCATGTCTTAGGCCTGCAGACAATCCCCAAACCTTGAAGCAATGCGGCAAACACACAACACTACCAAGCATGACTGAAATAGCAGCAGTGGTGATCTGTATGTTGGCGCTGTATGTTGGTGTGTGTGTGTCTGCACGCACTCACTCACACACACACTCACACACACACACACACACACACACACACACACACACACCGGTGTGCCGCGGCACACCAGTTGAAAAACACTGGTCTACCTATGAAAAACACTGGTCTACCGTGCCCTCAAAGCCCTGCGCCCTTTAAACGCCAGCTCCCCTGCCAACATCACATCCATTAATCACACAGAGGCTGCTTAGAGGCTGTGTCGCATGTACCAGAGTATGAGGATACAGTGACAGAGTGGACACATGCGTGTGCACACACACGCCATCCAGCGCGGAGAGGAAAGGATGAAACACTTGCATGGCGCGGGTCTCAGCGGAGGAGCGAGTGTGTGTGTCAGAACCTGAACAGCGAGTGAAAGAAACTAGTGAGTGTTGTTGTGTGTGTATGTGTGTTTGTGCGTGTGTGCAGAGGAGGCATGGAGATATGCAGCCGCATTGTTTGTTTGTATGGGCGAAATGTTCAGAAAGTATGAGTAGGCTTCAGTCTGGCACCCAACCTGCTGCTCCCTTCCTGTCACACTCGCTGTCTGCCTATGCACACACACACATGCACACATGCACACTCATACAGACACACACAGCTGACTCTGGATGTCATGGTCGTTTTGTCATGGTCATGTCTCTGACGTGTCGCTGCAGCCCTGTGTAAAGTCTCACAGGCTGCAGAATGTCTTTGTGTCCAAAATAATAATGTAATTACAGGAGATTGTGACAGTGATCCATTAGCCACAGGAGCCTCACTCTGAGCTAATGTGCATGTGTGTGAGTGTGTGTGATTGAGTCTGCGTGAGAGTGGATGCGGATGTGGATGTGGATTATTACACACATATGCGTGATAAAAATGTGATGCAGATGTAAAAGCAACAAAAAGAACCCCTAAATACAAACATGCCCTGCCTGGCACCCACACACTTTTGGGGAGATGACACCTCTCTGTACAACATACCATGAACCCTCTACTGGTCAGCTTCATTTGGTGGTGCTGCAGTTGGTCAGAGAAGAAATACACCACCAAAGAGGAATTGGGCCTCCTGCTAACGCAGAACTTTTCGATCAAGCTCTTTCAGAAGGGTGAAGTCGGAGACTTAAATAAATGGCGCAGGGCAAGTAAGGAGCACACAGACACACACACACACACGCACATGCACACGCACGCACGCACACACACCAGCTCAGATTTTCAAGAGACACTCTTCAGATTGTAATCCAATAAACTAAAACACATTTATCACCCCCGTCCCCACTTCCCCACACACTTCCCCAAGGCTCAAACACACAGACACAGACACACACACACACACATTCCAAAAGTACATTTCAACAAAACATGAGGTTATGACAGGGGTGATAAGATCTCAGCGCCTGAGCCTGGCACAGAGCCAGAGAGAGTGGGGGTATAGAGAGAGAGACTCATGGAGAGAAAGGGGTAGACAGAGAGGGGGAGGGAAAGAGACAGAGAGAGGGGGAACGAGACTTAACAAGAGAGAGAGAACAGGAGAGGGATATCGATAGAGACTGATGGAGCAAGGAAGGAAAGAGAGAGTGAAAGGAAGATGAATGTGAGTGTAGTACACCACACGAGCACCATGCAAATCAGTGGATACTGCAAATACTTGCTGATAGGATCAAATTAAGAGGTTTAAGCCTACAAGTACTCGATTGGAGTACTTGAGTACATCATCCATTGCTGCTCTACACAATACTGCACTGTACTGTGCAGTACTACACTGTACTGTTGTGTGCTGTGCTGTGCTACACTGTGCTACGCTAAACACCATGCAGGGTAGAGCGGCAGAGAGAGAGAGAGTGAGAGGGAGAGAAGGTGAGAGGGAGAGAGTGAGAGTGGGAGAGAGGGCGGGACAGAGCGAGGGAGAGAGGGAAAGCGAGAGGGTGGCTTTGTGCTCTGTGGCTCCTTGAGCAAAGCACCAGCAGCTCCCGCTACAGTTTCATTTGCACCCACACCATCTGTGCTCTTCAAACTGGATCAACGGAAACGTGATTATCATAAACCGAATCTGTTCGATTAGATTTCAAATGATCCAAAGGAAACACACACCAAACGCCTCCGCCCCTCCCCAGCGAACCGCCTTCAAACCGCTGTCCTCACATTTGGCTAGACTGCTCCGCCCATGTAGCTCTGCCCAAACAACACAACGCCACCCACTTGGCTCACACGTGAGTATTGGCAAAATGGAGCAGCAGACCGAGCTTGGAAAGAGAGGGGGAGATAAAGAGAGAGGGAGGGTGGGAGAGAGATAGAGAGGGAGAGGGTGAGAGAGATGGAGAGGGAGGAGGACAGATGAGAGGGAGCGAGAGTGACAGAGAGAA
>OMPJ01015439.1:7292-17292 GCA_900312935.1 Carapus acus | reverse complement strand
CGAGTCTCAACCTGTTTTTCGTCCAAACTGCACAGGACTTCTCTCTGCCTCTCTGCCTTGTCCCTTCCCTCTCTCTCTCCATCTCTCTCACCTTCTCTCCATCCCCCCCTCCCTCTCTCTCTCTGTCCCTGCTCTCGTTCTTCCCCCTCCACCTGCTTTTCTCTGGCTCTCTCTCTTTCCCTCTCCAACCCCCCATCTTTTCTCTCCCCCTTTATCCCGGTCAGAAAATTGGGGCCCCCCCTTTTTATCTGCTCCCAGTTACCAAGGTAACCGGGAGCAAGAGACGGCACATTATTTACCTCGGGCGGAGGCAGTAATCCCCTAACCTGCCTCTGCACACACACACACACACACACACACACACACACACACACACACACACAGACCCCAGGAGCTACAGGCTAGCAGTTACCATGGTAACGTTGATAGCTATCTTTTCCTCCCCCGGAACATCAACAGGTGCACTTGGCAATGTAAATTTGTCACTGCGTCACACACACTGCAGGCTCTAGCCCAGCGGGATAGTGGATGTACACGTATGCACACACGCACACATACGCTGTCCTCTGCAATCACACAAACACTGTGGGCAGATGAGACATGGTGAAACACACACGAGCGGCACAAATATATCTCTGTCACACGTGGGATTATCTTGGATCGGATACACGGAGATGCACATGAAGATGCACATAAACATTAAAGTAAACATTATACACAGTGGATATTCCTCCACTGTGTATTCATATGCACACTTTCATAAATATATCTGCACACACACACACACACACACGCACACACACACACACACACACAGTGTTCGTATACCAGTGTTCATTTGCATGGTCGTGGTTGAAGTGTTAACCAGATTTGTGTGGTGATTGCTAACACCATTAGCTCGCTAGGCTGCCAATAAGTTGGCCGTATCCAACACACAGACACACCCACACGAACGCATGCACGCACGCACGCGTGCACGCACACACTCATTCACACAAGTGCATGAGAGTGCAGACGTACACCCAGCATCTGCTGTTGCTGTGCAGCAGGGTTTTGGCTCAAGCCTGCTGAGTCAATCAAATACACACACACAAACATGTTGGCACGCAGGCACACATACACACACACGGTTGACCCAATACCATCCTCTCTGGCTGCTCACTCACAACCAAATAGGTAGCATCACAACTATGGGGTCTGCGTTGGTGCACGCGCATATGTGTGCAGTTTGCACACAAACACACAGAAATAACATGCTTCTGGTTGAGACGGAGGGAGTGGGCACAGCATCAACAGATTTAAAGCCAATTGAAATGTCCAAACGGCCATGTGCCCACACACACACACGCGCACACACACACACACCTCAGTGTCCTGTGAGGTCCTAATTGGCAGCAGCTTCATTTATGATGTGAATTCATTCTAATGATTCGGATACTGGCAGAAACTACGAAACACTCCCAATAACAATGACAGCAGCAGGCCCACGACAATTACGACAACTATTTACAACAGAATCTGTTGCAGTGCCTCAAAGTCGGTGTGTGTGTGTATGTGTGTGTGTGTGTGTGTGTGTGTGTGTCAGTAGCAGGTACGGGTTTAGTGGTGAGGTAGCGTGGCAGTGACGTCACAGTCGAACTTCATGGAGGAATTTCACATGGAGAGATGAGTGAGAGTGTCTGTGTGTATGTGTGAAGTCTGCCGTGATTCATCTTCATCTCCAACATCGATGCTTTGAGATAAAACTTCAGCAATTCACTGAAAAATTAACTTGGACGAGCAACAGAGAGTTGGGGCAATGGTCAAAGACGGACGACCCTCATCAACCCTCTCAAAGAACCACAGGCATAGAGAGAGAAAGTGAGGAGATGAAAAGGCAGACAGATAGAGAGATGAAGAGATGGAGGGACGGAGATATCAACGAGTCTCTAGAGGCATTGCAGAGTGGCTGAGACCTGTAAGTGTGTGTGCATGTGTGTGTGTGTGTGTGTCTGTGTGCGTGTGCTTATCTACGCGTTAAAAGCCCCATTAGCATCCATATAGCCGCCCTCACTGATGTGATGATCTACAGCTAGTTTCCACTAGAATCCTGTCATTTCTTGACTGAGACAAAAATGTGTGTGTGTATGTATGTGTGTGTGTGTGCGTGCGCGTGTGTGTGAGAGAGAGAGAGAGAGAGAGAGGAATGGAGAGGAGCAGAACGGAACAGGAGGCACATGTTTGGTTCAAATTCGCCATTTGTGGAGTTTAGTTTTGTTTCATTGTCACACACGCACACACACATATGAGCAAATATTTGTGTGTATGTCTGTATTTGTATGTGTGTGGGTGTGTGTGTGCTCGTGTGCAGCTTTTTATTTCGACTCCCTCAGAATGACATCAGCACATTTCATTTGGCTCATAAAGGACCATGATTTTATGCTGCCGAGTACAAAACACACACACACACACACACACACACACACACACTATCACAATGTGCTGGAGGAGACATTGCAGGGCTTCATGTCAGGAGGTCTCGCGCTCAGATGATAAAAATATCTGCAAAGTTTTACTGTTTAATTGTGCTCATTTTACCCCAATGGAGGAGGCAGAACAGCTTGCAGAGGAGGAGAAGATGAGGAGGTGAAGGCGTGAGTTTGGAGGGGAAGAAGACTGAAAATAGATTGGGCCCGCGTCAAGAGGAGGTAGGGCTTGGCACGAAATGAGAGGGGAGGGGGAAAGGGCCGAGAGGGAGGAAGAGGGAGAAAGAAAGGTGTGAGAGTGGGATGAAGAAGCGTTAGACGGAGATGGTGAGATGGAATGAAGGAGGAAGACAGATGGAAGAAGGGGAAGGAGAGAAAGGGAGAGCGGGGGTGGGGAGAGATAGAGAAAGAGACGGGGAAAGGGGGAGAGAAGGGGACAGAGAGAGGGAGAGAGGATGAGAGGGGGTAAAGAGGGAGGGATAAAAGCCTGAGACGGAGGAAGAGAGGAGAGATGATGTAGGGAACGGAGGGGAGGACAGTAGAGGAGTCAGAAGGAGGAAGTGAGACGGAATGATGTAGGAAGTTAGGGAAGGAGCGGGGAGAGAAAGGGAGAGAGAGAGGGAAAGACAGTAAGACGTGGGGAGGAAGTGGGGAGACATGAGGAGGGAGAGGGGACAGATAGAGGGAGAGAGGGGAGAGAGAGGAGAGGATAAGAATAAGGGAAAATCAGAGGGATAGATAGGGGAGTGGGGGACAAAGGAGGACGAAGGGAGGGACAGAGGACGACAGAGGGGAGTGGGGGACAAAGGAGGACGAAGGGAGGGACAGAGGATGACAGAGGGAGACATATCTTGGGAGAGACAATCAGCAGCAAAATGTCTCCATACTGAGAGTATCTCTTCTGCAGCCAGGTGGCGCTGTGGAGGAGGCACAGCACTTTGCTCATGAGCTAAGCAACATCCCACAAAGTGCTGAGCTGGACTGGCGACCACATGAGGTTCTGAGGTCCAATCAGATGCTTTGATCTGACACCCTCAGACTGCAGGTAAGAGGTCATGTGATCACTGTCCAGGCTGTGTGTGTGCGTGCCTTAGTGGAAGTACAAACTCTGCGTTCTTCTGCTCTCATACCCCCTGCAGAGCAGACAGCAGATGATAGCAGCCGGTGAGCAGAAGGTGTGTGAGTGTGTGTGAGCGTGTGAGCGTACTTGTTTGTGTGTGTGTACTGAGGCGTCCCCCGTTGTCCCAAAAATGGGTGAAGGCAGGAAGTGGCTCCTGCCACACTTCCTGTGAACGTGATGCCCTTCCCATCAAAAGAGGATCTCTGCCAGGTGCTGCCAGGAACCAAGGGTCAGTCGGAGTGATCGGGCGTGATGATAGGGACAAGCCAGCAGGAGACGCTGCTCCAACAACACGCCTATGATGTTGGAGGTCTGATCCGTCACCATGACAACATACTGTAGTCTCTAATGTGGGCCAAACAGAACCAACTATTTGGTCCTAATTTGTGGGAGCGGCGATGGCGGAGGGGCAGGGCAAGATGGACGAGATGGGGCTGAGGCATGATTGGCAGAGACGATTGTCACAGTACCCACGAGTTCGAGAACACACAAACAAACACACAAACACCCGCCCACGCACACACATTCTGATGTTGCTCATTGATCCTGCCCATTCACAGCTGTTGTGCCTCCTCACCCCATTTCTTCTACCCTCGTTTCTCCAAAATGCATAAAGAATTTTCAACCACATCCCCAGCACGCGTGCGCGCGCACACACACACATACCCACAAGTTGATCATTAAGAAGGACGGACACATACAGGGGGACATGAAGGGGTGGTGCAATTAAATTCATATTAACACTTGTAATCATACTTGTAATTAGACTCACACTCGCGTCCTTGTCCTCCATCCTGCAGCTGGCCGGCTTGCCTTAACAGGCATGAACTCATCATGGTGACACTCCAACCCAACCACGACTCTGTACACATGGCTACAATCCTAAATTCCACAACAAAATCAAGAACTAAGAAGAAACCACATCTCCCAAGGCTCCCAAGTCCCTTGGGTTCTCTGCAGTGGCTGCCTGAAGAATTTAAAATTCCTCCTCCCACAGGCTCACAGCTCGTGCTCAGTGTGCTCTCAGGCGCAGCTGAGTTGAGTTGTCCCTAATTGATTGGTTGATTGCTGACTGGCTGTGTGGCAGAGGATGATTGGCGGATCTCTTCGTCTCCTCTACTACTTAAACCTGGTTCTTCAGACCTTCAGTGCCAGATCGCCCCAAAGATACACCTGGCAACTATCGAGTTTTTGATGTGCACATATTGCCATTCGTATATGTGTTACCATCCTTCCTGTTTCAAAGTTTTTCTCAAGACTCACCTGTTTTTCCCTGCCTCCACCGACAACACTATCTGCACTCCGCTAGCTCACTGGCTAGCCCTGGTCCACCATTCCCTCCTGTCGAGCCACCCGAGCCTCAGGACGCTTTTTCTTTTCCCCCTAAACAGCAATAAAATTCCCTCTCGTGCATTTTACCCTATTCCTGCCTGCCCGTGTTGCGCTTCTGTGTCCTATTGGTGTCGAGCAGTGGAACCATCTTCGAGCTTCCGTCCAGGGGGTGGGCATCCTCACCACCTTTAAGAGTGGGCTAAAAACATTCCTTTTGGCTAAAGCTTATAGTTAGACAAAACTATGCAGCCAGAATTACACGTTGTACTGAGCTTTTCTATCCTCCTCCTCCCTCCCCCTCACTTCCATCCATCTCTCACCTGCATCTATGTCTCGTAAATGCATGTTACTAATTGGAATTGTGCTATCTTGTGCTTTATTAAAACCGCAGCCTGCAGCTAGAACATGACCTGTGATGACGGACCCCCAAACAACCTGGTCCTTCTCCTGATAAGCATGCTGTGCATCAACTACTGTGCAGGTGTCCCTACACCTGTCTCTGTGTCTGTCTCTGTCTCTCTTCCCCTCTCTGCCTATCTCTTTCTCTGTCTTTGAACCTAACCAGTCAAGGCAGTTGTCAGCCCACCTGCAGCGTGGTCTGCCCGAGGTTTCTTCCCTTTCCCCTTTCCTCGCCACTGTTGCTAATGGGGAATATGTTGGGTCTCTGTGTGTTCATCTCATAGACTTTCAATGTGAACATATTCAGGAGCTCTTCCCGCTCCACACCTTGAGACAACATCTGTTATGATTTGGCGCCAATAAATAAAACTGAATTGAATTGAATTGCACTCCATGCATGCAGGTGGAGTGAAATGAGGCGGTGAACATACAAAAAGGGCAAACGGACCCTGTTACTGAAAACGCTTGTGAGAACGCAAACCAGGGAAGCTGACCTTTGTCGCAATTAGCTGCTGTCCTCTCCATTTCATCATTTCTCTGACATTTTTGTCAGTGGAAGACGGAACATCGCTGCTGCTACACTACGGCTCACACACACACACATACACACACACACGCACACACACTTTCCCCCTGGCACCCTGCTTGCTAGCGATGGCGTTGGTTGCATGTGGAACCAAATGTCCCCTCTCAGTAGGTGTGCCTATTGCAGGCTAATATTAGCCACGTCTGAGCTGGATCCCACTGGATTGTTGCAGTGATTACGCCTCCTATTAAAAAAGCAACTCGTGACTCTAGGATTTTAGCTGATTACAGGCTTATTTCTAATCTTCCGTTTCTCTCCAAGATCCTGGAGAAAGTAGACGACAGTCAATTGTATGACTACTGGCTGAGCAATAGTTTATTTGAGGAATTCCAATCAGGTTTCAGTCAGAGTGGTGCGCAGGCAAACAGGTTATCAACGTAAGCTTTGCAGACGATCTGACAAGGATGGGCTGCAACACAAGGCTTTAAATACTAGCAGGCAGGAAATGCGGGGCAGCTGGCTGGTAACGAGAGAAGAGCAGGTGAAAGTGATCAGACGGAGCGGGTTAATTACAATCAATCAGTGATTGTTACCAGGCAGAGAGAGAGAACTCATGACAATGAAGTATGTATATATACAACATATTCACACATGTAAACAGTACAAAAAATAGAAACATTTCCACCAAGCTCAAACTAAACTGATAATTAAAAAGACCTTGAACAATTGATTGAGAGGTTGGATTTATTCTCTTCTCATTAGTTTTTTTCTCTGAGATGAACACTGCACGTTGCCTATCACATTTTAGAAAATAGAAGAAATTCTCGGCTGTCTTGCTAACAGTACTTGGAACACAACAATACAATTTCAATATTTTCAACGGCTAAGGCCTTGTATTACCAGTTCAGACTACATTGGTTTTACCATAAATTGCAAAGTGGAAAGTCTGAGTCCCTTATGAAAAGAGCTTTATTTTCAGCTGCTGCATTTTTAAATTCAGACTGTGTCCATCCATGTTCATTATGATTTTCTGGAGGAACTCGAAGGTGTACTTCAGATTTCCAGGGAAGGTCAGATCAAGGGCCTAAATGAGCCCAAATCGCATGATAAAGCCTGTGGTGACACTTCCAAGGTTGTTGAGGACTTTAATGCCCACGATCACAACACCCACGTCCTCAGGCTCCTCATGTCCATCTCTTTGGATTGTGTGAACGCCCATGACTGTGGTGGTGACACTGTATCCCTCCCTGCATCCTCAACAGCAGTGGGCTGAACAACACAAACAGAAAAATAATCAATAAAAATGCTAAATAACAAACAGAAAACCATATAATAAAAATATAAATGCAACAGTTCATCAGTTGTCTTGATCAAAAACAGGTGACAATTCTAAGACGGCTGTAGCCTACACCAATTTACCTAAGATATCTGGCCATTGGTAGTGATGGTGGTGTGTCAGGTTTTCATAGAATCACCAGATGCACACTTCAGTGTTGTTTCCAGAGGGGTATTCCAGAGAGCAGGTTTTGTGACAACTCAGAGTAAGTGAACTCCGAGATGTAGGAAATTCTGGGTTTTCCGTTCCCGAATGAAAAGTAACAAACTTTGTGTCAGTAACTGACAATGTTAATCTCACCTCACCTAACCTGCTTGCTGGCAGGTTTACTTGAAACCCCGAGTCTGACATAGCTGTCTGTCTTTTCCCTCTCAACATGATCATGTCGATGCAAAAATGATTTTTCAGCAAAGCAATTGCAATAATCGTAACTCAGAGTTAACATACTGAGAGTTGCCTGAACTAACTCGGATCAGCTGTTCTAGAACTGAAAACTGAGAGTTTCACTTCACAGAGTAATGGCTGACACACAGTACAGAATATTTCAAACTTTCACAGCTTGGGAGATTGTGACAAAAATCGGCCTGATTATCATGTGGTGTGTACCCCCCTCAAGTCAACTCAGAGCTCAGGGTTAGTTTCTTCAACCTTCTTTCTGGCATACCCCTCTGGAGTCTTTGTGGTGTTTTCTTTTCACCTCGAGAATCTAAGGCACACAACATGTATGACTGTGGACTGAGCCCAATCAACTTCAGCTCCAGCATTGCCTGAAACTGCAGCTGTCAAAGCCAAGGCCGTATCAGTACAAGAGAGCTAAGCGGTATGTTAACAGCTTTATGGATAACATTCTTCAGTTGTGAATCTGTACAAATGTAGTGATCCTTTTTGAATTTAACAAAATATTTTGCAAAACTCAAAGAGTGAGAAACCAAATCCATCCCTACTTATAAAGGTGTGTCTGGGTGAGTTATGTGTATCTTTGTATAATTCACAGTGTATACAGTGAGTACTATGTGTCACTAGAAGTCAGAAGCCAGAAGTCAGTAAATGCAAGAAATGAAGAAAACGTCAGTGAGTGAGTTACTGTATTCTTTATGTTGCACGGTTATATTTAGTGATATGTATGGGTAACAATTATACTACATAAGAAGGAAATGCATTAACTTACCGGATATTCTTTGAAAAACACATCCGGGTCTTCTTTCACGTAGACTGCAAAGCTTTGCAGGATGCAGTCTTAGAGACTGTTTCCATCCTCAAAATCCTGTTCTGGACCCAAGCTGCCCCAAACAAGGATGTGTCCTTGTCAAAGCTACTGCTACCTCTTAACACTGGTAGTCTTTTGGGTATTTGGTGTATTACATCATTTCTTGAGCTAGACCATCAAGGATGATCCCCTTTAGCTTTGGACCAGGGTTGAAGTATGTTCCATTTGTTTGGAGCTCAGTATTCTTTTGCTGTAGCTCCAATACAGCCTTGTAGGTGAACTTAGGGACCACAAAGACATTGGGCCAGTAGTACAACCCCGAGAGCTGAATTTCTGTGGATGAATATGGGGTTGATGTGTACAGCGTGTCAGTGCTGCTTGATGAGGCTAATGAGGAGGAGGAAAAGGTTAGAGCATTTGAGCTAGTGCTATTGAGGCTTCATCAGACGGTTCCACTGGTAACAGTGTGATGTAGGAGTCCATAGGTGGTGTTATTTTGGATTTCAGATGGTGAAGTTAGATTCATGACCTCATTAAAATCAGAATCCATGACAGGTCACCATTTGGTTTTCAGACATTGTGTAATAGACAGCCATTGGCTTTCATGTATACAGAATCTGGTTTACTCTGTCTACCTTTGAATATCAGATTTTAGAGAAGGATATTCTTCAGTAAAGAAAAGTCAAAACACCTCTACAGTGATTAACTGTGCACAGATTCACGTGAGTATATTTAAAGGACAGACATTTTAGGGATAGAAACTACCATTTTTGAGTGGAGGGAGAATCTTGAAAGGGACGAGAAACATTTACAGCTACAATGATGCTGCAGATTACAGCAGTATCTTAGCTAGCTAGCTAGCTAGCCCGCAACGTCCAACTTCATTTCGGTAAAAGATGGTAAAACCCGCCTGGTTCCACGGTCCGTCAACAGCAAGCTGTACATATACAACAAAATAAGGTACGCACCATTGAGAGGAAAACATGCAGCTTTGGGTGTCTGCGCACAATAATATCTTGCAGCACTGTGTCCAACTGAGGAGTGGGAAGCAAAAAATACCGGGAGAAACAGACGGCAGGAGTTTGTTGCCTCGCACATTCGCAATGGGCGGTCCAAATTCAAATGAAACACATTGTTTTTGAGTTTGTGAATGTGAAGATGAAACTATTGTGTTATCTCAATTAAATGTCAATGTATAAGTTTTAATCAATTTGTTTTGAGTTAATCGAAGAAAAAAAAGGGTTTCATCAAAGAGGGGCTTAAATCATTTTTTTGAGTGCTGAGGCTAGAGGATCTAATCGGTATCAAAGGAACTTATTTAAGCTGGTTTAAGTCGTATCTGTCAGACAGATTTCAGTTTGTTTATGTTAACGATGTATCCTCTATGTGCTCTAGGGTTCGGCATGGAGTTCCACAGGGCTCTGTGCTTGGACTGATTCTGCTCACTTTGTATATACAATACAATACAATACAATTTAATTTGTATAGCGCCAAATCATAACAGGAGTTATCTCAAGGCGCTTTACATGCTTCCTCTTGGCAGTATTATCAGGAAATACTCTATCCATTTTCATTGTTACGCAGACAATACACAACTGTATCTATCAATGAAGCC
>OMPJ01015436.1:0-12595 GCA_900312935.1 Carapus acus | reverse complement strand
TGCGTCAGGCCCTGATTCTGGCAATGGGTTTCCATGAGAAAGGCCGCTCTCTGATGAAGAGGAAGCAGTATGATAACGCTCTCTGTCACCTGCTACAGGCAGATGAGCAGTTCAGGTAACAATATTTTGCCCAGCTTGTATTTCCTACATATTCTTAACAGTCCTTTTATAGCTGACACCTGAACTCCAGACCTGTGTGTCTCTGCATCACCCCTGCAGCAAGTGCTGCTCGGCGCTGCTCAGCTCAGTGGACAACTACGCCGTCCTGCAGCTTGACATAGTGTGGTGTTACCGAGCTCTGGAGGCTCTGTCCTGCCTGGAGGATGGCCGGAGGAGACTGCAAAAGGCGGAGGACTGTTTCCTGCAGTGCTACGGCGAGCAGCAACAGAGGCTTCTCATGATCAAGGTGCCCGCAATAAACCCACTGTGATGCTGATGCCAACAAGCCGATATTAACCCTTTGAGGCCCAGTTCAGTTTTTGCATCTGGAATATGTGGATGATGAGATCAGATGAAAAAGCTAAATTCATGTGTGTGTATCCGCTCCAGGGTAACACAGGAAGAGAGGAGGTGTTGTTTCTGCGATTGTACCTCCTCCAAAGCCTACTGTCCTACATCGAAGGAAATGATGCCCAGGCAGGATTGATGCTTCAAAAGGTACTTCTCAACAATTTCTCCACAATGTTCTGACATTCATGATTTTATTGTCTCAGATACAGAAAATATCCTTATGTCATTTTAAGATACAAGATGGCTTGCGTGGCATTGTTGTTGGTCATTGGCTCTGCCTTACATTCACGTAGGTCCACTGTACGTTTTTCATAGCATTCATTCGTTTGTTGTGCTTTCAACCAGTGGTTCCAAATTCTATAAGTCAGAGTCCATAATTTATTCCCTCAGCGAACCACCAATCAAGAATTACTCTCTACTTTGAAAAGAGCACCTGTGCCAATCATTTCATTTGCATTATTTTGCAAGCAGAGCAGTCTCTGCCACGGTATGCGGTTGAATTGACTTGTTGATGCGTTCAGCGACTTGTTAGTTTGCTAGCGAGGTAGTTCGTGCCCTCATTCATCTTTGTTGTTTTCCCACAATAAAGCTGAATGTTTCTCAGTCTCGTAATGCAGTTGAACAAGCTAGTTCAGGTTCTTGTTTTAGGTGAACGGTCTTGTTTGGAAATGGCATCCAAGTTTGCTTGGAGTGATATCACTTTCGGATAGCTACTCCCCAGTCTCTTAACATAAAAGAGTTGGCTTGGTTCCCCAGTAAAGGCAGGTTGCGTTTCATTGCTGTGTTTTGCTCTCATTTTTCCTTCCACTTGACCACAATTCAAGCTAATGCCTTAACCAAGATCAGAATTTTACCCAGTCACCCTGTTGGGATTGTGGACTCCTTCATTTCAAATATTTATTCACTGCTAACTCCGCCGCCACACCAAAATCATTGATAAGTCTTTTATTTGCATTGCAACAGGCAGATACACAAATGTATTCCGTACCTTTTGCCTCATAGTGGAGGAGTGTTTGATTACTCTGCCTGTGAAAGTAGGTCACCGGGATAGACCAACAAAGATGAATTACCTTAAGAATATTTATCGTACCATCAAGTGAAATATCCCATGATACACATTTTTCCCCCTTTTCTTTAAAAACCCAATCATCCAAATGCAGTCCAGACACACAAATGCTCTAGTTTCATTGTAGTGTTCGTAAGTAGCGTGAACGCTACAATGTGGTGTGTGTTCTGTCCCTCAGGTGGAGTCATTGTACAGCCGCCTGAGTTTGGACTCTGAGAAAATGGCTCAACTCATGGGTCTGGGTTTCACTGAAAAAGAAGCCCGTCTTGGGCTCCGAGCCTGTGAGGGAGACGTTCACGAGGCTGCCATACATATAAGCAACAGGAGACAGGTGGGACTCTGCATTTCCCACACCAAAACACTCCAAGTTTCAATGGGAACTCTACATAAGGTTTTTCAAAAATACGTATAAAATGCACATACAGTACATGTTCTGTGTGTGTGAGTGTGAGTGTGCAAAGTATACATACAGTGGCTTACAAAAGTACTCATACCCTTTAGCTTTTCCACATTTTACTTTCATTCCTGCCACAAACATTAATATATTTCATCAGAAAATTATGTGAAAGAGCAACACAAAGTGGTATACAATTGTGAAGTAGAGAGACAATTATACATGATGTGCACACACACACACACACATATATTCAATTCAGTTTTATTTAGAGTACAGTTACATACAGCCATTGTACATTATGTGTATTGCACTGGGGCGGATGCTGCAGTGTGTTGCATTGTGGGCAGGGGCAGGATACGTTATCCTGTAATGCACTGCTCTATGGTAACGTGCGCATGTGTACTTGTGTGTACACACATGTCAGGAGCGAGATGAGCTGAAGCAGAGGGAGAAGCAGAGGAGGAGGAAGAGGATGGATGATATCAGCGCCCTGACAGATCTGGGCTACTCCAGGAGGGATGTTGCTAGAGCCCTGCACCATGCGGATGGAGACCTGGACAGAGCCTATGGAGTCAGTGTCTACTTAGATAGTTTCCAATACTGTCCAGACCTGCAAGAAAAAATGCCTATGAAGGAAAATGTTCTTATGATAATGTTTGGACATGTTTCACTGCTGTGCGGCTGCTCTTTTTATGATTACTCATCTTTCTTGTTCTTGTGTTGACAGATCCTCCTTGATACCTCCCAAGCCGACGGCAATCAAAGCACAGAGGGAACGGTCAGCCCTGAGAAAGTGGAGCAGGTACTTGTTAGCTAGGCTTGTATAACCAAAACCCAAACGGTGCTTAATAAGTTGCTCAGTTGAGGATGCTTGACATAACGCTAGTTTGATTGAGCAAAGAAAGCTCTAGAAATCCCTTGGAATACTCTACATATTTTGTCTGTGATGTGATGAAAATGACCAACCCCTTACACCAGATGAACTCTCTCTCCATCCCTCCCCTGTCTCCCTCTCCTCCTCTACCACCCGCTCCCTCTGTAGCTGCTGTATCTGGGTTTCGAGAGGGAAGCATCAGAAGCTGCTCTGAGTTTGACTGGCGGAGATGTTCAGTCTGCCACTCAGCTGCTACTGGACAACAATGGTGTCATAGCTCAAGACCTTCTGTCGGCCTCTCCACCATCCTCATCGTCCTCCTCTTCGTCCTACTCTTCCTCATCAGATTCCTCTGTGAGGCCCAGCACTTCCTCAAGCGCTGCAGGTAGGATACACACGCACAGACACAAACACACACACACACGCAGAGGCACACTCTCAATGATCTCCCCGTGTTGTGGAAGCTGGGACAGATTTGTGTGTCTTGAAGTTCGTCTTTGTCTTGTTTGTACGTTTTTTGTTTATTTAGCAGAAAGTAGTTCAAACCCCACTAATCTTAACTCCGATCTCTTTGAAACACAGAGGAAAAAGAGCTGGTGAATGAGGTGTTGGAGGACATCTCCCATCACGAGGAGGATTACCTGGATGTGACGCTGGAGGAGGAGAGCGAACTGATCCAGACTATGAGGAGCTACCTCAGTAGAGGAGAAACCCACACCATTTGAGACACACACACACCACGTGTTCCTCATGTGTTCATTGTTTTTGTTTCCAATTGTTGGCAATTTTTTTTGTCAGACCATCCTAAATTCTATTTGAAAATTGTTGTTAAAATTTTTGCTCAGCTCTCTATTGGTGGACGTCCTTTAGATGTACAGATTTGATAATTCAATCACTTCATACGAACCTTAGGGATTTGCTCAGTGAAACTATTTTATTGTTTTACATTCAAATCGTCTCAGAGTTTTCTTTCTTGATTTGTACACAATGTTATCTTGGAGCTGTTGGTCTTGACTGGCTTCACATCTTTCTTCATATGCTCATGCTTATTACCCTGATAATTATTATTATCCTGATATCCAGGGTGAGATCAAAAGTGTTCCAGATTGTGTCACACAAAATTGTCTGTTTGAGCTGAAACTGCATCTCTGTTCGAAAGAGGTTCTAGACAATGTTAAAATCATTTTGATGATACTGAAAAGACTAACATGTTCCTTTGTGTTTTTGAGGTTTTTTTTCAATTCTCTCAAGAAACTAAGACCAATGTATTGTTGGAGCCACATGCAAACAGAAACTGTAACACAAAAAAGAGTGTTCTCGTTCTCAAACTTATTTCATTTCAATTTTCAGGGTCTACGTATTAGGTTTGTTTGTTGAGAGAGGATTCACTACCATTAATTTATTTGAAAGTTGATAATGTACGTCATGATGCCAAAAGATGATTCAAGGCTCTCTTTGAGTTTGTTTGCCTGAAAATGGAAAAGTCAATAAATGGCAAGGAATTCATGTGGCACTGAGTGGCTTAAAATTGATGTTTGTATTGTCAAGCATTCTTGTGGAAAGATGTCCATCATTAAATGTTAAGAAACGATGGTAATGGAATTGAAAATGGAGAACTTCTTCTAGGAGTATCGTAAGATAGGACAAATGAAAACGCAAACAAATCAAGTCTGTCTGTGTCATCAAATATCATTCCATTGTGCATAGGAACCAAATCACATGGCCAGAGCAAACAAACGGAACAATACAGAGGTCAGGACCCCAGCTTTGTTGCCACTAATGCGCACAAACCCTATCAGGGGTATCCCAGCAACAGTCAAACTTTAACTGCATGCACTTTGGGTTTGCATTTACCTTCAATGCAACACATGGAGAATCTCACAGACTGTGCATGTGAGCTTTGTGTGTCCTGTGTTGTCTTGGGTGTGACTTCAGCGAAATTTAAATATGCTCGGTTGAGTGTTTCTATGCATTTGTTTTGGGCCATTGCACCTGGAAATGTGGCAATCCACCAAGATGTCAGGTGATATGAAAGTACTACAGCATATTTCTAAGTGTGGCACCAGGTGTCAGTGCCTTTCTTGTTTTTGTGGACACAACTTGCAAGTAAGAATTCAGCAACAATTTACTGTCACTGTCTTTGCAAACTCTCCATTCCATCTGAACACTAAAGTCTGTGTGCTGTAGTCTCACTGCGAGAGAGAGGTTGAGCCGCCAAGTGAGAGAAACACGACCGTGGCATGCACACACACACACACCCATTTCACTTGCTGATGGTGTCATGGCAACACTCAAACTTTACCTTGACAGCCTTTTGGTTTTGATTTTGCTTGAGGAGCAGCAAGGGACAGAAACAGAGAGACTGTGATCAGAACGTGATCAGGACACCCAGATAAAGGAGCTGCAGAGAGAGAAAACTCACCCACGGTAAGACTAAAAATTGCCCGTTTGAAGTTTTAAGAATAATTGTTTATGGCTATGTTCTGATGTTTTGCTCCGCGATGGCATTATCATAAGTCTCCATGCAGACCTGCTGGGGTGACATTGTCTGAATCATTGACTTATTAATCCATTTCTGTTAGTATAACATGAAGTCAAGGCAAGAAATGTCTGTCTGTCTCAGATGGGTGATCCAGCGGTGGAGGATTCAGCCATTCCACCAGCCGACAGCTCTGATCCTGAACCAAATGTCTCCTCTCCCCCTGATGACACTGGGGAGCAAGGAGTGGAGCAGGAGCGTCAGTCTTCCTCAGGGCGGAGCACAAATGCAATGCAGGAAAACCACGACGACACTGGCAAGGAAATTGCGGAGGAGGGAGGAGAAGGCCAGGCTTTAAAACCTAAACCTCCTCCACCTCAGCTTCGTAGCGGTACTTCTAAGCAATATGCACGATGTCTAATTTTTTAGTGGGTTTTTCCTATCGCTGATCGGCGTCCTACACTGACTTCTTGCTACTCATCTTTGGCTAACCTTGTATCACCAGAAGAAGCGGGCCAGGGACACAGGCGACAAAGAGGCCAGGACCTGAGAGCTACCAACTCCATGGTGTCTCCTGATGCTGCTCGCCCCTCTACTGCCAGCACCTCTGTGAGTGGAAAGTACTTCACATGAGATGGTCGCAGGGCCACCTGAGGTGTCTTCGCTGGAGAAAATCCAACCTTTAGATGGGAACAACAAACCTCAATGCTCACAATAAAACACTAGAAAGTTAAATAGAATATCATATCCAGACATTATCAGTGAGATGTAAATGTGTATTTTCACTTGTGAGTCAAACATGATTTAATACGTGATGTGTAATATCCTAGAATGATATATTTCAGTTTACCATATCTGATCAACCTCTGAGCAGGTGTCAAGTAAGCGGACCAAGCTTTTGTCAAATGAGGCCAGGAGAGAGTTGGCAAAAAAGACCAGAGCAATGAAGGAGGAGAGGAGAGCAGCCCTGGATCCCCGACACAAGTATCTCATCAGCAGGCTTGCGAGTACGGAGATCATGGGTGAGGCTGAGGTAGAGGAAGCCCTCATCTCTGACGAAAAGGTACAATCCGTACAATCCAAACGACAAATATGCCCCATTTGAGAGGAATCCAGACTGGTCCAGAGTTTCTTTTTTAGTGATTCCTGGTTAAATTTTGTCTCCCAGTTTAATTTCATCCAAGAGTTCTTTGATGCCAATGGAAGCAGAAAGCTGATGTTCTTCTATCAAGATGTAGAGGAGGTAATGCTTGTGTTTTAATCATACATCCCTTTCAGGAAAGTGTGATGGACATAACACAAAGAATCATTCCTGACACTCCATTTGTATGCTGCTTATCTGTGGCCAAGTGTCTCCTTCTCATCTCACTCTCTCTAATCTGTACCTCTCTGGTTATGTCTGTTGCATAGTCAATGTCCTCTGGTCCTGCATCCTTCGGTGAGGTGTCGAAAGCTGCTCAGCCTCAGAGGAAGCTGTTTTTGACAACAGGCAGCTCTGAGGTAATTGCATCACACACTGCTTAAGGCACATCCAGACTCAGAAGCCTTCTGTTCAACACGCAGATCGATCTGACACAGGCGAGAAAAGTTCTCTCCACGTGTTGGCTTGTTCATTTCAGAGGAGCTGAACAAGGGCTGGGACAAAATTTTGGAGCTTTTGATTTACGCATGGCTTCTCCATGTCTCACAGCCTTTACAGGGGATGTGTTTGTTCTTCCTGAGGAGCACAGACAAAGCCATAACTACTGCTAACATACACCAGGTCAGTTACCACAACACAAACCGGTAGGAAATCACAACTCCTGTCCACTGTTACATAGAGACTTTGAGAGTGTGCCTGTAAACAAAAGATTAAAACCTCAGCAGCACCCTTTGGAAAAATTTCACACATCCTACATGCCAGAGATGGGAAGTCGCATAAAATACATTTATTCAAAATCGGCGAGACAAACTCTGTCACACTTTTTACCAAAAAGGAGGTGAACTTTGGGATGCTGGACGGCAGTGATGGAGGCCTTTTGTCCAGTCTGGAGACTCTGTTTGCTCACATCATGTTACCAGCCATAAGGTCGCAGCAGGTACTGTACATACCCACGAGTATCATGATGCCTCAGTGACCGCCAGCTACTCTTTGTCTCTCATTCTTGTTAAAGATTACAAGTAATACGATAAAAAATCACAGCAGATGACAAGTTCTTCTCTTAAGACAAGCCCACAATTCCTTTGGCGGTGGTGACATGAGATAAATCTCTGTGCAGAACTGGGGTGTCCTGCAGGAGGGCTTGTCCAGTCCACACGTCCAGTCTTTCTTGACCTCTGTGAACCAGTTTGTCAGTAATGTGAGCTTAGCCAGAATGAACATGGAGGGTCGTTTCCGGCTGCAGCAGCTTGAACTTCCTGCAGCCATTTCAGAACTCACTACCCCCGATGATTACACAGCTGCAGGTAGGAGCTAGCAGTCATGTAACATGTCACAAAGGAAACAGGTCCAAACTGCAGACATAACTTAAGACATTTTGTAATGTTTCGACTACTACCAACAGAGAAGTAATGTATTGGCCCTCCACTTGCTAATTGTGCACAATGACACATTCCAGGAAAGATACACGATTAAATAATGCAAACATCAAGTGCCAAATGTCTAGATAGCCATGTGATAAAAAAGGAAAAGTAAACGGCATTGAAGGGAACAGGTGAGGACGGCATCCAAGGCATTGGATTTTCTTCGTTTTCAGCTAATAACAAGGAGCTGGTAGAGTGTCTGGAAGGCGTGGCCTCAGTCTGGGCCAATCAGATCAAGCAGGTGTTGACAGAGAGCGAGCAGATTCGGAAGGAGGCAGACAACGCGGGGCCGTCAACTGAGCTGGACTACTGGAAGAGACGGATGATGACCTTTAGCAGGTGCAGAGCCCACCCATCCACACAGCCATTCATCTGTCAATCCCTCCATCATTTGGAAATTTACTGATGCATACACACAAAGTTAAATACAGCGTTTACAATGTTAAATACATGTTTGGAAATTCAACAGTTGGCTTTTTCTTTGTGTAAGTGTGTGTGTGTTCATGCGTGCATATGTGTGCGTTTATGTGTATATGTTTTGTAGTTTGATGGAAGAGTTGAGGCGCCCTCACTTGAAAAAAACTCTTGGAGTCTTGCAGTTTGCCAAGTCCCGAATTCTGCAGACATGGAGGGAGCTGGTAAATATTTATCACTGTATATATGTTATTTTTACTGTTTATACATAGCATGAGTATATTTGATGTATGTTTATTTGGTTTAGCTTTCTTGCTTTGATGTAGCCCAGTTTGTTTGATATGGTTTGACCTCAGCAAATGCAATTCATATTGAATTTGAATCAACATTATTGGTACATTTCATTTATTTCTGTTCGCTTTATTTGTGTCAAAGTTTCTTTCACCTGATTTTCTCTTAAACTGTAACTTGTCACTTGAACAGTGTTGTTATATTATGTTCAATAAATGATGGAATGATTAATGAATTCATTGATGACTTTGCTGTGTCAGGATGGTAGTATCACACAGGTGTCGAATGAGGCCAAGGACAATGTGAAGTATCTGTACACACTGGAGAAATTCTTTGGACAGCTGCAGCAAAGCTCCCCCGTGAGAACCTGCCTCTCTGTCTGCCCATATGTTTGTCCCTCTGTCTGTGCAGCAGCCAGACAAATCTGTCATTCTCTCTCAGACCAGCATGCTGGAGCTCATTCCCAGTTTGATGACCAGTATCAGAATGATCTTCACTGTCTCTCAGTATTACAATACCTCTGAGAGAATGACCTGTCTGCTGCTGAAGGTCACCAACCAAATGATCTCCAGCTGCAAGGAGTATTTGTCACAGGGTGTGGTCCGCATCTGGGACCACAGCAGGTAGGCATGGTGAAATCTGTGCCAAATGATGGCAACTGATCACAAGCTGGAAAATAAGTGTCTGTGTGTCTGCAGGTCAGAGCTCTTGCGGCGAATCTCCGAATGTTGTAATCTGAATATTGAATACCAGAAAAATTTCCGGGCTGTCAGAGATCAACTGAGAGAGACACCACAAAACAGACAGTTTGACTTCAGGTAGAACATAAGAGAAAATCCCCCTAGAGCTATTTACGATGCCGAACACTGATTTAGATCTATCAGGAAGCGGAAACCTGATGTCTTTCCCACCACTGTGTCTCAGTGAGAATTACATCTTTGGGAAGTTTGATGCATTCTGTCGACGTCTGGAGAAGATTGCAGATACGGTGTCCACCCTGGAGAAGCTGGCGGCATTGCACAGGATAAAGGTGAGGGGCACTGGTTTGAATGCTGCAAACCTGCTGACAGTCAACTCTAAACTAGCCAATATGCACTTTTGTACATCAAAAGTTGTCACAAAACACAATTTATTATCACATTACACACATTTCTTTCAAATGGTATCCTACTGTAAATGCGTAATTATTATAAATTGTATGAATAAATTTTATATTGTTTGCCACTTGTATAGTTTTTAGGTTTTTGTTTGTTTTTCTGTACAAAGCTACCTTTTCGCTGCTTAGAAGATGTTATGGCTTTTCACGGTAACCATATTGCTCACAGTAAATGTGAGCAGATTTCTAGTAGAAGCGTATATTTTTTTAACATTTTGAAAGACGAGGAACTCATTCTCATCCTGCAGACTACATGATGATGTATCAGGCCGATGACAAATCAGGCTGATATCTGTGGTTTTCCAGGTGGAGGGTATCGATAAGATCTGTGCTCGTTACCAGAACCTCATCTCTACCACCAAATCCAAGACCTACGACATTCTGGACCACCGAAAACAAGAGGTAACTAATAATTACACTTGAAAAATATGCATACTTAGCATCAGTAACTACAGTAACAGTTGGTCCGTGTGTGTGTGTGTTTGCGTGTGTGTGTTTCAGTTTGAGAGTGACTATGCAGACTTCCAGCTCCAGGTTCAGGCCCTGTACCAGGCAATCCAATCTCTGCTGGACTTCTGGTTCAAACAGAAACTCACAGTGAGCCCGACTCAAGCAAAGCTTCGAGCTGACAAAACTGCGGGAATATCAAAAGACAATCTCACACTGTGCTCTCACACTGTGCTAGGCTTTTGTGCCGCTGCTCACACTTTGCCTTGGCGCACTGTTTCAGAGTGAGCGCATGTTGGAGCTGTTGCAGGTCTTTGAGTCCACCCTGGATGCCTGTCTGGACCTGAAAATGAACTACATGGTGGTGCTGCAACACTACAGCAGAGAACTAGAGTTTCTGAGGAAGACCTACCAGAGAGAGAGGGACAGGCCCCCGATCGGCAGGAATCTACCACCAGTATGACGTCCTGAAATCAGCTTAAACCTGAGGCGCAAAAGAAACAGAACATCACCCTCCTCTGTTTCTTTCTAAGGTGGCAGGGAGAATCCAATGGTGTCGTCAGCTTCTGAGGAAGACAGAGACTCCCATGCTGACCTTGAAGAAAAAGCTTGATATCCTGAAGGTACAAATTAACACTGTGGAGGTACTCTGGTGAGAAAATATGTATACAGGACGCAAATATGACTCCTGCTGGTGTGTTTGTGTGTGAGGGCCCAGAGCTGTCTAAAGTCATCCAGAACTACAATAAGATGATGGTGGTGCTGCTGCAGTACGAGGCTCTGCTTGTGCATGGGTGGGGCCAGGCGGCTGAGAACATTCAGCAGTGCCTCAACACTTCTCTGCTGGTTCGCCATAAAAACCAACAGGGGCCGGATGAGGAAATGGTGAGTGCATGGTTACGAGTATACAACCAGTTAAGTAATCTCATAGTCAAGTAATGGAGACTGTGATTTCATGCACATGAGTTCGTCTGTATTATCAACATGTCAGAGGTCAGGATGACAGTCGCTCTGAATTCCTCACTGTCAGATTCTTTATTTGCACATACAGTATCTTTATCGACTGGGTCTCTCTGCATAGACCATCTTCTGAAGTTTTCAGATGATGCTCAGTAGGACGTTCTTCGTGTGTCTGATTGGTCCACGTATTAAGCAGATGATAAACAAGCTGAGTGGGTCTCTCTATTACTCAGGAGGTGTTGGTGAACTTAGATCCAATGGTGCTGGAGGTGCTACAGGAAACACGGTGGATGACCAAACTGGACATTGCCATTCCAAAGGTTATCCTCAAAATGACAACCAGAGAAGACAAGATCAAGGCTTTGCACACCGAGTAAGAGCCTCACCGATGGTGTGCTTATATCTCAAGTTTGAATCAGTATCCCCATTTTTTTTTACTTTGATGTTGCTCATCTCAATTGTGCTCAGGCTGGTGGAGTTGCTGCAAGACTACAACGCAATGGTTGCACGAATTCCATCTCTTCTCCTGCCACTGATGCAGCCTTTTGTCGACCAGGTGGAGGCAGCGCTTTCGCCAGGACTCACCACACTGTCCTGGGCTTCTCTGACCAATGACAAATGTGAGTGGCTGTGGAGGAACAGATTATTTGAGACAATTTAGTTTTTTTCCCCAGATTCATAAGCATCATGACAGATGTGTATGGTTGTCCCTTGCACCATACTTCACAACAAAATCATAGCACTAAGATAACCAGCTCGCTGGGAACGGTGTGCTTGTAGTTTTCTCTGCCTCTCAACGTGCTGTGTTAACCAGATACCTCAAAATTGGAGCCAAACATAACAATCTGATATGAGTGGGATTGCGAGAAGGGTCCACAGTGCTTATGGCATGTTGTTTGCCTCGGATGTTGTGATGTGGGAACTGTTTCCTCGAGCATTTCAATGATTAAGCAGCCATGCATCCATTTGGTGTTCAAAATATTCAATACACAAAAACATCTCTGTGCTCCCGGTTTGCCTTGTTTTCAGAGGTTATCATTAACATCATTTTTGTTGTTGTTGTTGGCAGCAGCCAAAATAACAAGAAACGAGGAATTATGATTATGAACATTGCTATTTTCATTAGTAGTAGTATTTAGTGTAATTGTTATAACTATGATTGTCATCATCATTATTATTATTGAATGTGCTTCTCACACTCTGTAATAACGTGTTTATTTTGTGCATATTGTCATCTGCACTTGCACTTCCTCACACAAGTGTTGTCTGATTTAGTGGCAGCTGTATCAGTGTGGTAAGTAACCAGTTCCATTCATGTCTCCTACTCTCTGTCTCTGCATAGTCATTGAAAGTGTGCGCTTTGCCTTGGGGGAACTCGATCAAGTGAACAAAGTAGCTACAGATATCCTGGAGTGTCGCATCGGTGGGCTCCTACAGAA